>PVHX01007675.1:0-89336 GCA_004024805.1 Geosciurus inauris
TGTGTGTGTCCCTTCATGTGTGTGTGTCCCTTCATGTGTGTGTGTGTCCCTGCACGTGCGTGTGTCCCTTCATGTGTGTCCCTTCATGTGTGTGTGTGTTCCTGCTCGTGTGTGTCCCTGCACCTGTGTGTGTGTCCCTGCATGTGTGTGTGTCCCTGCACCTGTGCATGTGTCCCTGCATGTGCATGTGTCCCTGCACCTGTGTGTGTGTGTCCCTGCACATGTGCGTGTGTCCTTGCACCTGTGTGTGTCCCTGCACGTGTGTGTGTCCCTGCACGTGTGTGTCCCTGCATGTGTGTGTGTCCCTGCATGTGTGTGTGTCCCTGCACATGTGTGTGTGTCCCTGCACCTGTGCGTGTGTCCCTGCACCAGGAAGGGCTGCCCAGTGAGGCAGGGAAGGCCTACATTCCTTTACAGGAACCAGAACTTCCAAACATCTCTCAAGAAAACTGACGTGATCGACTCTCTGCAGGATTTTTCCATGACCGTGACTCTAAATGGGTCTTTTAATGATTGGGCCTTTGCGTCCTGGGCACGAGGGCCACCTGAGCACTCTTTAAAGGCCTAGTTTCTTTCAAAGGGATAGAAACAATATTCTGACTTAGGTAGACCCTGTGTCTGTCTTCTTAAATATATTCCCCCAAACATATTCCTGCCACGCTCAGAGAGGAGCCAATGAGAAGACTGTCAACACATGCTCTTTATTCCTCATTGGATAAAAAAAGAAAGAAAAATAATTGAGTGCAAATGTGCACGACTCCTACTCAGAAGTCACCTGCACTAGATTATTTTACAATTAATCTCTGGACTTAATGAGAACCATCCTCACATTCCTTAGGAGACTGGAATTCCACAACCCAAGGGGGTTTGCCTTACTTAGCTTTGTAGAACCAATACATTTTATCAACAGAATGTCCCGTTCCAACAACCAACCCAGTTGAACTTGAGGCTGAGGTGCCACAGGGCAAGCCAACTGCCCCAGAGAGGCTCCAGAGCATTTCTGGGTGAAGTCCAGGGACAGTGGATCTAGGCGTCTGCAAGACCAGATCTGGCCTCAAGCCCACGGGTCTGGCTTTGAGGTCACAGTGAAGCAAGCACAGCCATTCCCAGCTTCAAACGGGCCCTCCTAGGCCAGGCCTGAGCGCCAGCCGTGCTTTGGCTCCACAAGGCCCCACCCCATCTGAGGCTTGCACCAGGACAAAGGGGACAGGAGCCCAATGCAGAGCAGGAGGAGTGGAGTGCTTCTCGTCTGTGTCAAGAGTAACTGAGCAACGTGAACGCTTCTGTCACCTGCACTGCCACAACTCTCCAAAACAGGAATGGCACTGTCTGGTCTCGAGCTTCCCACACCTGCAGGATGGGCCCTGAGAGGTCGGCAAGGGCAGAAAGCACGAAGGCCATGGGGCACAGGCTTGTTCCTTCTAGGGGACACCTTTCTGTTCCTGTTAAGAACCACAGGACGTTAGCAGGTGCAGTGGCACAGGTGGCGACTCAGAAGGCCAAGGTGGGAGGATCACAAGTCAGGCCTGGGCCGCTTAGCAAGGCCCTATCTCACAATAAACAGTAGAAAGGCTGGGGACATAGCTAAGCGCTAGAGCATCCCCGGGTTAAATGTCCAGTGCCAAAACAATAACAATAATAAAATAGCGCAGAGGTGGTCCAACATGGACTGGAAGAAGACTGACGAGCTAAGATGCGGATGGTGATCCTCAGAGCAACCAGTGGTAAAATACAAACAGCCATATCCGAACAATGGAGGGTCTAAACGTAGCACTCAAACATACTCGACTAACTCAAGAGAGGGCAGAGGGGCGGGGAAGGGCGTGCCCGAGAGTGTGGAGGGGACCTCGCCCGTCCAGGACTTGGTCTGCAGTAGCAGCTCCTGCGGGGAGCCTGTTAGGAAGGCAGATGGGGCCCCACCAGACTTGGGACCAACAGGCTCCCCAGCTGAATCTTACACAAAATTTGAGAAGCGTCGTTTCAGAATACTCTCACTTCCAGGGTTTTTTTCCTGTAGTTTGTTTTGAATATGCCTATTAATAATGGGACCTGGGTAGAATCAGATCCTTTTAGAGTGATATAGGGTTTTCTGAAACTGTGAGCATGTGCTCGTGCGTGAGTTTCACTACATCCCAGAGACGGAGTTTTCTGATCCAAAGTCACTTCTGGTTCTGTGATGTAAATGAGTGTGACAGGAACGGCAAATGGGTCTCCAGTGACCTCTCGGTGTTTCCCTGCGGAGGAGCACCCTTCTTCACTGTGCACCCCTGGAGTTCAGAGTCCCACCACCTCTCACGGTTCGCGACAGCTTGCCTGCGACCAGAAATGAAAATGAAAGTCTCTGCTTCGGGCTTCCTCTGTTACAACGAAGCCACAGCTCACTGACTTTTAAAGTAGAATGTTTCAAAGCCAAATATTTTATTTGGATGTATCTGGAGAGCTCAAATATTTCTATTGAAACTGTGAGAAAACATCCTAGATACGAAACATCTGTTTCTGGGTCGTTTCTAGTGAAGACCGGTATTTGCGCGGCACAGGGAGGCAGCATCTGGGGCTCTTCGGGTTGGTTTGTGTTTGTTTGTTTTGGTTCTGGGACAGAACTCAGGAGTGCCTCACCACTGGGCTAATTTCCCAGCCCATTTTCTATTTTTTATTTTGAGTCAGGGTCTTGCTAAGTTGCTAAGGCTGACCGTGAACTTAGATCTTCCTGCCTCAGCCTCCTGAGATGCTGGGACTCCAAGCGTGTGCCCCGGGCCAGCCGTGCGTGGCTCCAGGTACGGCACCGCTGCGTGGTCAGGTTCCTGAGGACTGGGAGCAAGGCGGCACCGTGACGTGTCCCAAACATTCCCAACACACTTGGGAACATGTGCATCTGCAGGCCCACGAAACTGACCTTTTCGTAATTGGATTTTCAGACATTTTTGTTACTGTAAGGATAAGATTGATGACTTTTGATTACTTAACAAATCAGATGAAACATGAAGTCAGTTTCTTAATTTTAAAACAATGTTTAAAAACTTGTTTAATTTTATTCATTCTTCCCATTTCTATACTCTTTTTTCCTTTTCTGATTTGCTTTCCATTTTATTTGCAAAATGCTTTTGCTGAATGCAGAACACCCATGTGATTAATTCTATTTCATGTTTTTAATCTTATTCCTATATTTTCTGTAGACTGTTTTTAATTTCTTTATATAGAATAATTTATATAATTTTTATATATTGAGTAGTTTTATATATCGAATAGTTTATAGTTTATCAGATCTACATTGTATTGTTTCTACTTGTTCTTTCTTAAACTATATCCATAGGTTCCATTGGATAATTAAAAATTAATAAATAAATTTTTTAAAATAGAAAAATAAATAAATAAATAAAATAATACCATCCACCCCCCAAAAAGAACAAAACTGACCTTCCTGCTCTTTCCTCCTCAATTTTGGAGACAGAGGGTGGGAAGAGTGGGGGTAGGGGTGGCCATAGTCACAGAAGCTCTGCAAGCTTAGACCAGGTCGCACTCCCGGGAAGAGCGGGGAGGCAGGAGGAGCAGACCATCACCATCAGCGCCGCTTCCAGAGGCTCCCGGGCTCCAGTGCAGACGACCAAGGCACCTGTCCTGGAGTCTGTGGGGGTGGGCCCTCCAGTCCCCACCTTTCCATAGCAAAGGGTCATAAAGTCAGTCTGTGGTCCGACTCTCCTGTGAGATGCGAGAGTTCAAGGCCTCCCATGACCCCGTCTGCAGGCTCCACTCTCAGCTGCAGGATGGAACCCCCGGAGGTTTAGAAGCTCCTGTTGCTGCGCCTCACGCCCAGACCTCCCGACTGAATTGCCCTGGGGTACCACCCGGCACTGGGATGATGTGGACACCCGGTGAGCCACTGACCTGGGGACGCCCACGCCCCGTTCCTCGGGCCACTCGAGTCCTCCCCTTCCCCAAGATTCCCTCTGCTCCTTCCCCAGTCGGATTCTGGTGCCCACAGCAAATGAGTCTCCAGTGTCTTGCACCTTAAAAATTCCTACGGGACACACTGTGCTCCCCAGAACTCACACGCAGAAGCTCAGCACGTGTGGGGGAGAGGCAGCAAGATGGACGCATGTGGGAGAACCCTGGCAGGACAGGGCTCTTCCAGGAGGTCCACCTGCCCTGGGCTCTGCCACACGGGAGCACAGGGCGGGCACTGGAGGAAAGACAACCCACCGTCCACTCCAGAAGGCTAGAAGAAGGACGGCCAATGTTTTCATCATGCGGAAATGACAAAGTGAAGAGGCTGAGGAGTTCAACCCAGTCACACCCGCCGAGATGCGCTGGTGTGTCACATGGGACCCACCGACAGGCATGATTTTTATGTTCTTAGGTATCACTTAAATTTTTTAGAATGTCTTTGAAAAGGCAGAGGAGACAGGACACAAATAGGCCCAGAAGAAGAACAACGCCCACGCAGAGGCCTGGCCAGGGAGAGAGGCCTCGCCAACACTGTGACCTTGGACTTCTAGCTCCAGAACTCTGAGAAAGTACCTTTCTGTTGCTTAAGCCTCCCAGTCTTGGTACTTGATGTGACAGTCCCAGCAGACCAGGACAGAAACGCTCCCAGTGCATGAGACATTGTAAGGCACGTTCTCTCCCCAGGGTGAGGCTGCAGGGCATGGTTCATCTTTCACATGGAAGGACATTTGCTTGGACAGCAACATTCATGACGACATGAACTTTAATGCCAGTGGATCAAATGTTTAGACACTGATGTAAAATTTGATTAAATTCCTTCAATTTAAATTGTAAACAGTATGACTGAGCCTTTTGAAGTCACCTTAAATAGACAAAAAATGATTTTAAAATATGATTTCAGACCAAGGAGTGGGATAACCGGGTTAAATGGTGGTTCCATTCCCTTGGAATATACCTAAAGGGCCTAAAATCAGCACACTACAGTGACGCAGCCACATCAATGTTTATAGCAGCTCAATTCACAATAGCTAAACTGTGAAACCAGCCTAGGTGCCCTTCAACAGATGAATGGATAAAGAAGATGTGGTCTATATACAGAATGGAATATTACTCAGCCATAAAGAAGAATGAAATTATGGCATTTGCCAGTAAATGGATGGAACTGGACACTATCATGCTAAGTGAAATAAGCCAATCCCAACCAAAGACTGAATGTTCTCTCTGATTTGTGAATGCTAACCTAAAACAGGGGAGGTTGGGAAAGGAATAATAAATAGATTGGATTAGACAGGGGGTAACAGAGGAAGGGGAGGGAGGAGGGAAATAAGATGGACCGTAGAATTAATTGGTCATAACTTTCCTAGCCTTGTATTTTTACTCCACATTATGGACAACCACAAGGGTGGGAACCTAACAGAATAAATTATACTTTACGTATGTATATTCTGCCAAAATACAGTCTACTGTCATGTATAACTAAAAATAAAAATAAAAATACATGATCTTATAAACCTGAATATAACGTTTGACCTTATTCTAAATATCAAATACCACATATTGAAGTTATTTTATTAATGTTGTTTTACACGGTCCTAAGGAGTTCCAGTGGCTTATTTTTATTTCTTCCTAATGTTTCGGTAACATTACTTTGATACCCCCTAGGTGATAATTCTCACCAGACCGAATCCACCAGGTTCTGAATTGAGGGCCATTTTTAGTTGAGGTGCAAAATCCAGTGTTTTCTTCTCAGGCACCTGGAACCCAGGGAGAGGCACAGGCCGAGCCGCCGCCCTGCGGTCCTGCTCCTTAGCATTGCCGGACTGTTTCCACCCATTCCTTTCTCTAGATTTCCTGGCCTCGGAACTTCATGTGTGCCTCCAGAATTAATGGTTCTTAAGTCTCCACGGGCCCAACGGTGTCCCGCTGGGTCCCGCAGTGACAGGCTGCCGGGCCTGCCAGGGCCACAGAGGTCGTGGTCGCCTCTCCCTTCTCTGCACAGCCACATACCCAGTCTCCCCTGAGGCCGTCCTGTGTTTTCCCCACGTGCTGCTCATGGACAGCCCCGTGTATTTGGTAACCGTGTCCATTCAGGGGTTTACTCGTCACCGGCACAGACTTGCGACATCCCCTGCCACAGGGGATCCCCTACCTTCACTGTGCATCCAGGTCACAGCATGTGCCCCGGGAGGCCTGTCCGCGAGCAGACGGTCACCGCAGTGCAAGTCACCCCGCGCATCAGCTCGCTGCGTGGCCACCGCAGCCAAGGCCACTGAGCCAAGTTCCCGCTGTGACCGTCCCGCGACCTTCGCGTCGCACATGTGCGCGTCCTTCCTGGCCACGTGAAGGCCAGTGGTGGGACCTCCGGCCTCTCCCACCCCGGCGGAGTCGTGGGGCGCAGAGGCCCATCACCCCGGGACACGCGGTGGCTCTCGCTTGCGCGTTGCCCCCGCGGCGGAGGACTCGGCCACTCCGCCCGCTGACCCATCAGGCGAGGCGCATGCGCAGGCTTGCTGGTTGCCGCTGACCTTCCTATTCCACGTGGGCAGTCCTGGCCGTGCACAGGGTCCTCTGTGCTGACTAGGTGACCACACAGGGACACGATGGCACCTGGTTTTCCTGGCTACTCTTGAACCCCTCTGGGGGAGCCACCAGCAGACACAGCCAGGCCCTGCGACCAGCCCGAGCCGAGGGCCACCCCAGAGCTGGAGGGAGACCCTCCTGCCGGTGCTAAGGACGACGTGACGGCCTTTGCGTCTCTATTTGCACCGACCCCTGTCACTTCGTGTTGTACGTGCTGTCCCATTAAAGGCAGCCCTCAGGACGGCCTCCGGAGTCAGGCGGGTCTTCACCCCTTCTGAGGCTGGGTAGCGTCCCGCAAGCACTACGAGGGGCCGTCACCCAGGGCGTCCACGTGCCGAAGCACTGTCGCCATCGGCAAAACACCCCTTCCGACGGGTGGCCTGGGATAACCGTGCCGCCCGAGCCATCAGGAGGCAGACCACCAGAGTGACCGCTACGCAGCGGCGCGCAGCTGTCCCAAAGCCTTCCCGCGTCCTCAGACTCACCACCACCCGGCCTCCAGCTGGGAGGCGGGGGTGCAAGTCCTCTGTACTGGCTCTCTGCGCCCGGCCCTCTGTGCCCAGCCCTCTGCGCCCGGCCCTCTGTGCCCGGCCCTCTGCGCCCAGCCCTCTGTGCCCGGCCTCTCTGCGCCCGGCCCTCTGCGCCCGGCCTCTCTGCGCCCGGCCCTCTGCGCCCGGCCTCTCTGCCAACACTGTCCTCGCAAGTCTTTCCCGAGGGCTGTGTGGCGCTGGTTGGCTCCTCCCAGGGCCGCGTGGCCTCAGCTGTTGGACGCTGACCGGTCCACCTGTTGTCACCAGCTATTACAGAGGCGGCGCCGTGGACATTCTTTTGAAAGTCTTCTGGTGCAAAAAGTGAGAACATTTTGTTGCGTGTACAACACTAAAGGTCAGCACTGTGGACAGCAGTAAAGGTCAGGGGCAGAGAGGCTCCGGCTGGGAGACAGCGCGCCCCACGCGCCTCAGCAGGTTCCTGAGGCCAGCCTGGCTCGGGGCGGTGCGGGCGGAGGCCGCGGCCTCCGCTCTGCAGCCTCTGTTTTCTTTCTTGGATGGGCGTTCAGGGCGGGTCTGGCTTCCCTCGTGTATCATCATGATGTTGAGACACATCGCTGTCCAGTGTCTCAAAATGTTTCCTTTTATTGCCGAATCCTATTACATTATGTGGATAGTCCATACCTGCTGGCGGACATTTCAGAATTTTACCAGTTTTTTGCTATTACAGATAAAGCTCCAGGAATATTTTTTCCAAGTTTGTGTAGACACGTGGTTTTAAGTGTCCTAGGTAAATACCTGGGTCATTAACTAGATATATGTTTAAACTTTTAAGAAATGTCCAAGTTGTTTCCCCAAAGGTCGTACTGTTTTACATTTCCATTCTCAGTGAATGAGAGTTCCAGTTACAAAGAACGGAAATTTTAAAGATTTGATAAGGCCCAATATTTAATTCAACCTCTGTTGGTCCATGATTGTTGTGTACTATTTAAGAATCATTTGCCTAGTTTAAACTCACCGAGATCCTCTCCTGAGCGTTCCCCGCGTTGTCTCTCACATGCAGGAAGAAGACCCTTTTGAGACGACATTTTCAGAGAGAGACGTAAGGGCAGAGGTTCATTCTTTCCATAGATGTCCAATTGTCCCAGCAACTAAAACAACAAACAACTTTCTCCCCCCACCCCACCCTCATTTAACCACCCTGACCTCTATCCTGCAGAGGTCGCTGGCCAGCTTACCCCAGCCCACGGTGACTCCGCCTGCTGGCCTGGATGCCCACCTTTGCATCAGTGTCCGGCGCTGTGCTCTGGACAGCCCACATGCTCCAGGACTTCTCCCAGATCCTCCGGGTTATTTTTGGTCCTTTGCATTTCTACACAAATTTCTGAGTGAGTTTGTCTGTGCTCTCTCACACACACAAATGCTATGTTTTAAAAAAAAAAAAATTTTTTTTGAAGTATAACAAAGTTCAGGAAAGTGCACCAGTTGTGAGTCTGGAACTTGATGAATTTCCACAGAAATCCAGGCAGCCGGCACCTGGATCAAGGCTGCACCACTCGCAGCGCCACGGGCACCCTTCAAATGATCCACCCAAGAGATACACTTCACCCGGCTCTTTTGGCTTAGATGTGCGAGGATTGTCCATACTGTTGAAAATAGCTGCCTCTGTGCATCCTTGTTGCTGGCCAAGATCCCATTGTGTGGACACAGTGTGATTCATTCATCCATTCCACTGCTGATGGGCAGCTGGAAGGTGTCCAGGTTGGGGCCATTATGAATTGTGCTGTGAACGTCCTTGTGGTCTTGGAGGAAGGCACATATTTTCACTTGGAGGTTGTACATTAGACTGGAATCGTGCAACTGCCAGGCCTGCAGGCAGGTAAGCTGCAGCAGATGATGCGCACGGCATTCCAGGATGATCGCCCCGTCACACTCAGGATGGCAGTGCTATCTATTTGTGTGGCTCGGGTCTGGAACAGAATTTTCTTTATTTAGTTTTTGCCATTCTGATAAACATGTGTGATACCTCAGTGAGGCTTAAAATTTTAATTGTGGTGAAATACACATAAAATTTACTATCTTAATTATTTGTAAGTGTACAGTCCGGGTGCTGAGCCCATTAAGTCACATGATCGCACCTCCTTCACCACCAGACACTCTCCATCCTCTCTAACTGAAACTGCATGAAGCAGTAACCCGCTTCCCCTCGTTCCAGTCCCTGGCACCAGGGTGGCACCTTGTCGCCATAATGTTGACTACAAAGTCCTCAAGGATCACCTGTGTCCCTGCACGTGTGAGAGCTTCCGTCTCAGACTACACAACCTTCCAGCACACGCACGCACTATAGCAGGGCACCTGGGTCACTTCCACCTTTTGGTCACTGTGAATAATGCTATGAACATGGATGTACAATATTTGAGTCCTTGCCTTGGTCCTTTGTGATAGATGCCCAAAGGGGAACTTATGAATGATATGGTAATTCTACTTTTAATTTTCAGGACCCACCCTACTGAAAAGCAAGGGTTCCGATCTCCTCACATCACCCATAACACTTACTACTTTTTTTTTTAGTTGTTGATGGATCTTTATTTTATTCATTTGTTATTTTGTATGTGGTGCTGAGGATCAAACCCAGTGCCTCACGCGTGCTAAGCAAGCGCTCTACCACTGAGCCACAGCCCAGCTCCGCACTTACTACTTTTAAAATAAGGGACACAAGATGGTGCCTTGTGACCTCTTCTAGAGTCCACTCAAGTCTTTGCCCTCTTTGCTCACAAGCTGCCCCTCTTTCCTGCTGAAGTTCATTTATGCATTCAGCACCGTATGCCTTCTGAATGAACAGTGTGTCAGATTTCTCTTTTGCAAAGATATTCCCTATTCTACAGGCTGTTTTTGTTTGGAAGAATGAATCTGTGGCTTATGTTCTCTTCATGATTTTGAAAATCAAACTTCATTCCCCTCCACTTCTTAAGGTGGAAGAGTTCACCTTTTCTCTAAGCAACTTTTACTGTTTTGTTAGACCTCAGCCTCCCTGATGCAGTGCTTACCAGTGCTCTGCCGTGGGTGGATGGTTAGGCTATTAGCCTCCAGTGCCATCAGATCAGATCCGACAGCCAGGCCGAGCTGCTGGAGAACTTGGGATGCGTTACTTCCCTGCCTAGACATCACGCCCGAGGGACAGATCTCTGTTATCCATAGAGCATACCAGCATGCACAGCTGTAGCAAGAGCCCCACTTTGCTGTGTGATCTGGAAACTGTCGGTACTATAAGGAATACCTACTATCCACGAAGAATGGATGTTTTACGGGAAGAGTGAGGGTGCTGCAGTGGTGGTGGTGACCTTCTTCTAGGATCAGAGGATACCTTGAAACGCCTGCACTTGAACCTGTACTCTGGGAGCTGTTTCTACATGCAGCACATCCATCCGCAGACTTACTTCCTGGGTCCTCTGCTCATCGTTGGGTGTGGACCCAGAGACACCTCCCCAGAAGTGAGCTGAGCATGTTGTTGAAGAGCAAAACATTGTAACAGCTATTTTAATACATTTTAAGGGAAACAGCTACTTAATTAAATTTTATTGCTTGTCTTCCTGGGTGAGATGAAGACAAAGGAGATGCACTCTCTCTCTCGGGGTCAGGGTGCATTTCTCTCAGATAACAGGCTTTCAGCCCTTCCCCCTGCTTTCCACAAACATCTCTCAAATTCAAGTGTGACTTTCTTAGATTGAAATGCTCCATATGTGATTCCACAGTCCCCTTTCCACATGTGGTGAATCAGAGAAGATGCGTCAAACTTCTTGGGGGATTCTCTACCACTATGGCATTTTAAAAAGTACAAAAGCCCTCGACGCCTCTGGGGGCATGATTTAATGTATTCCTATGGCAAAGTTGATGGGGCAATTTTCTCTGACGTGGTCAATTTGGTCAATTACAGTAGCAATACAATAAAAAAAAAAAAAGAATTTCCTCAAGAGCTTAGGGAGGTGTACTAGATAATTCAGAATGCTCAGTGTCCTGAGCTGGGCAGGCAATGGGTGTTCGGGGTAGGGCAGGGTCTGGGGCACGCCAGGCTGATGATGGTGGCTTAACTGAACGTGGGGTTTACTTTTCCAGTGCAGAGTCTGGAGTAGGCAGTGAAAGACCGCAAAGCCTCTGGAGCTAAGGGGCCCCTCTGACCTCCTGCTTTACACATGCAAGACAGTTACAAACAGTTGTCCTTCCTCTGTGGCACGTCGGGACCGGGGAAGGGCAGGTCAAGGGCAGAGGTGTATGCCTGGAACCAGCCTTCACATCTGTCACTATCTAGATGTCAGGGAAAAACGATCTTTCCACCAAGAAACTTCTGTTCTAGCTCACCAGCCACTGAAGATGAGCACCTGAGCTGGAAGGGCATTTCCAGAAGTATTTTGAAGCAAATTTGATATTACCCGCCAAAACTTATGTTTGTGTTAGCAAGGAAGAAACATGCACTCTGGATAAGCAAACTGCAATGTCTATCACGTCTGAATAATTAAGTGCCATCTTTTACATTTTAAATTTTGCTGCTAGAAAAATGTCTAATGGATCATAACTAAGTTTTCTTTTTGATTATTTGTTACTTACCCTATATTTCAATCGGACAACTCACAACATACCCATTCTGCAGGTGGACTGCTGCAGTCACAGAAATGAGAAACGGGGAAAGGTTCTACAAGACTTCATAAAAAGTGTGTCTGGATGAGTAACGGGTGACACAGATGTTCCCTCTGTCGCTGGGAACATGTGAACAAATGAAACACTGTCATGCACCCAGCTAAATTTTAAAATTAAAAGAGATGTGACATTGTTATAGTTATGGATATAAGGTGTCCCCTGAAAGCTCAGGTGTGAGACAACGCAGGAATGTTCAGAGGTTAAGTGATTAGATTATAAGAGCTGAGACCTGATCAGTGGATTAATCCAGTTGGTGGATTAATAATTTGAACATACTGGTGGTAACCACTGTAGGCACACAGGTGTGGCTGAAGGAGGTAAGTCACTGGGGATGTGCCTTTGTGGTTTATATTTTGTCCATGGAGACTTGCTCTTACTCTGCTTTCCAGTTACCAGGAATCCAGATGCTTCCTCCACCATGCCCTTCCATCACCTCAGGCCCAAAGTAACGGAGTTGGCCAACCATGGAGCAAGACCTCTGAAGTGCTCCTCCAGCCTGTTCTTGTCAGGTCTCTTGGTCACAGCAGTGGAAAGGTGACTAACACAGACAAGCACTGGTGATGACATGAGGCAACTGAGACCCTCAGACGGAAGTGAGGACAGCCTTCCAAGCACCCTCTTCCCACCGAACACAGAGAAGCAAGTCTGGAGTAGAAACTAGACCTGCAGTGTGCATGCAAGCCAGAAAAGTGGGGCTGGGAGGGCGCAGGTGCCCAGAGCAGCTCTGTGCCAGGGCTGAACCACACACTCCTGTGTTTGGGGGGCAGCACAGGAAGGGTTAAGGCAGACTCGGGTGGCCGGCAGCCACGGGCACGGAGCAGAAAGAGAGGCAACTTGTCCTCCATCGGACCATGGAATTTCTGCACATTGAGATCAAGGCAACACAAATTCACATGTAAGATCACTAAGCATAAAAGGAGGCAAGTGACCACGGTGGAAATAGGGTGGAAACAACACACGGGTCCTTTGGATACTGCACTGCCAGACAGATTCAAAGATACGTTAACTAGCTAAGAAATGTTTCAAGAAATGACAGAGACAGAAGCAACTGGGGACTCAGGAGTGACCAGAGAGCCATCGCAACAAAACAGAGCTTCCAGAATGGAAAACAGACTCTCGGAACTAACATTTCGACATAGGAACAGGTGAAACATAGTTGAAAAGTGAAAGGGAACATGTAACCAAAAAGGACGCAGGCGCGAGCACACGGAAAACAAAGAAGCCAAGAGATCTGGAGAAAGCGGCCTCACGGAAGAGAAGTAGAAGGAAATGGGGGAAAGAACTGAGTACAGTGACTGAGGACTTCTGGAGCGAGGCAGACAGAAATCTGTCCTCCCAGCAGAACGGAAGAGGTCCAGGCACATGCACACTGCAGTGGAAGCAAAGGATCCAGAGAAGAAAGACCATCTGTCAAGTCAACCAAGAGTGAGGGGAGCAGATCACACAGAAGAGCAGCATCTTCAAAGCGTCAGTCGTCATTGTAGCTTCCATCTAGTTTTCAGGAATGAAAGTGACAGACATAAAGACATTTTGCCACCCGAGACACCCGTGGCAGTAACTTCTAAAAGGTGTCCCTTAGGAAGAAGGGAAATATGAGATATGAGATATGAGAAGGAACGGTCAGTAAATAAAATGGCAAACGCGTACGACTCCGTATCAACAAACACCTGTGTCAGAAAGTCTGTGCAGGGGCGCCCAGAATCGGCGCTTTCCAAGGTCCTTGGATGGTCTGGAGAGATTCCTTAACTTAAAGCTCTGTTGTATTAGACATGCAAGAGACACTTTCAAGGGTAACACTAAAAGAATAAAAATCTAGTATATTCTAAATACATTTTTTTTTAAATCTGGAAGAATAAGAGACATGCCCCTCTACTTTTTTTTTTTTAAAGCAAGAGGAAGGAAAAAAGCTTAAGAAAGATGGCACTAATAAAATTTGTTCACACAAGTCCAAATATGTCAATTACAATGAATGTAAATGAAATAAACCTGTCAGTTAAAGGATACACTTCCTTATGGTAGATAAAATGCCCAAACGCAGCTAGGTGAAGTTAAAGGAGACACTCTAACTGCAAGGGCAGACTGGTTGAAAAGCAGCAGGGGAGAGAAAGACTCCACACAGGAAATACAAATAAACAGAGCTGGCCAGTCACCTTAATATTTGACAAAACAGACTTTAAGACAAAAAAAGGAACATTGGTGATAAAGAGGGCAACTTCTTAATGACAAAAGTTAAATTCATCAGAAGGAAAATATAGCAATTTAAACTTGTTTTTCTAATGAGCCTCAAAATATAAAAAGTGAAAATTCATAGATTCCAGAGTGAAGTGGAAAAATCCAGAATTATGGGTACTCCTTGTTCTTTATGGTAAAAATCATAAATAAAACAATGAGTGAAAATGTACAAAAGAGGAAATTTATATTAGCTTATGGGATTAAGGGTGATTTCCCTCTGCATCCTAATTTTTCTTTCTCTTCTGCCTCTGGAACATGTAACCCTCCTCCCCTCCCTCCCTCCCTCCTTCCCCCCTCCCTCCTCCCCTCCCTCCCTCTCTCCTTCAACAGGGTCTCATGATGTCGCCCAGGTTGGCTTCAAACTCACCAACCCCTTGCCTCAGCCTCCCAGGTGGCTGGGATTACATGCATAAGCCACAGCATACCACTTCTACATTTTCTTGATTGTTGTGATATTACTTTTATGATAAATATACTTTTCCCCAAAAAAGCAGTGTAGAGGTGAAAATTTTTGGTAACTGTGGGTTTACTTAGTTATGGTTTTATAATTGGGTCATTGCTCTGTGTAGCTTTGGTTTACACTCCACTGTTTACAAGTTGAGTGCATATTAACCACAACTTAACTTCTGGTTGGTGTTGTGCTAAAATGTCAAATGATTCAGGTATGGGCTTACATGGCTCAATCACTACTTGACTTACATGTTCAAGAATGAAGTTGCTAAGCAACTCAGTGAGACCCTGTCTCTACATAAAACATAAAATAGGACTGGGGATGTGGCTCAGTGGTCGAGTGCCCCTGAGTTCAATCTCCGGTACCAAAAAAAAAAAAAAAGAATGAAGTTGGCCACACAGATTGTTT
Source organism: Geosciurus inauris (assembly GCA_004024805.1). Lineage (NCBI taxonomy): Eukaryota > Metazoa > Chordata > Mammalia > Rodentia > Sciuridae > Geosciurus > Geosciurus inauris. Next base: position 14,794 of record PVHX01007675.1, read on the forward strand.
TATCCAGTAAGAATAAAAGACTTTTGGAAAGAATGCATTGTAGCCTACTCTAAGTTTAAAATGCTACCAATTGTTCATGGCCACATTCTTTTGGCTATTTGTACCAACAACAGAGCTGTAGCTTTTCTAGACTTCTGTCCAGACACTGCTGTTATTGCTCTAGGGACAAGTTACCCAGAAAAATAGAGAAAGATACAAGTTGGCAATTCCTTTTCTTCTTCTCATATCAATACTCCTTTGGATTTAGCCTATAGCATCAATCCTAAAAGTCCATCTCTACTTATACTTTTTGAAAACTATATGATAAGCAATAGGTAAACAGGATAGGAACAGATCATTGTATACAAATGGAAAATAAGACAGCATGCTAGGAAGCTGGGTCTACAGAAAATAAGCACAGAAGGAGTTACCACAGTACTGAAGACAAACAGCAAATGGACCTCTTTGACTATATACCCTAAAACTCTGAACTGTGAAATCCAGCATAGAATATATATTTCTATAGCTACTCAATTTTTACTATATGCAATTCTGGAAAAATCGCCCATGTAGGAAAAGGAAAACTAAAATGCATTGATGTATCTTAAAACATATAAGAAAATGACAGGAATTCTAACTTCTTAAGGATGTTTTACTCAATAGACATGCTTTATTTAGGCTCTTTTGAGATATGAATTTCCCAAAATTCAGTTAATCTAATCCTTTTACTACTTAAAGTCAATAATATAAAAATGAAATGCAGTTATTTCCAATTTTGTGCTATAAGTCTAGAAATAAGATCCTGAGTAGATTAATGAATAAAACTCAATTTGTACAAATTTCTTTCAGTCATCCTCATGTCTTCTTTTCTATCATTATCTTTTTTATTTACTGTTTACATTTATTGGATTATAACATACATAAACGAAGAGCACAAATCTTAAAGACACAGCCTGATGAGCCATGTTATTAGCACACTGACGCTATCATCAACCTTCAGGCTAAGAAATAAGAATTAAAGCTGTCAACAGCCACAACAAAAGGCGAAAGAGTAAACAGGAACGAGTAAGTGTAACTGAATCAGGTGGAAGCCCACCAGCGAAAGGGAACACCTTTAACTCACTTTTACACCAACAGATACTCTGTTTCTTCAGGACACCAATAAATACATTGTCTCAGTCTGATGGGCGCCTAACCTGGAGTTTCTCCTACTGCACTTTTTCCATGCCTGCCGAACATTTTGAAGGTTGAGGAAAGTATTCAAAACCTCAGAAACAATCAGATTGTTTAGCAACGTTCTTTCCTTGCCGGAACCGCAGCCCTGATTCTACAAACTGTGGCCTTCCACGATAACTTCAAAGTCAAAAATCAACTTTTAGCCGGGCGCGGTGGCGCAAGCTTGTAATCCCAGCACTTAGGGAGGCTGAGGCAGGAGGATCGCGACTTCAAAGCCAGCCTCAGCAATGGCAAGGCGCTAAGCAACTCAGTGAGACCCTGTCTCTATATAAAACACAAAATAGGGCTGAGGATGTGGCTCAGTGGTTGAGTGTCCCTGAGTTCAATCCCCGGTACCAAAAAAAAAAAAAAAAAAAAATCAACTTTTGACTCTTTTCTGCTTTCCCTTAATTGGCAGGTCATTTTTGCTAAAACTGAAGCCGCTGTCGTGGGGTATCGTCCGTGTCCGGTGCTAAGGGCCCTAGGTGAGTGGAGACGCAGGGGGACGCACGCGGGGACGCCCATCTGGGTCCTGCTGCCCCGGGGGCCCTTACTGGTCCAGCACCCTCCGTGTTTCCGCCGTGTCCTCCACCCACCAGTCCCTGCCCGGCTCCCGGCGTGTGCACAGCGGCCACGCCGAGTGGCTGCGGGGCGCGGGCTCCGGGGCCGGGACGCACGTCCGCGCAGCTCGCACGGCTCCCGGGCCGGGCGTCCAGGGCAAGAGCGTCCCCTGGGGGACGCCCGGGCGCGCGGGCGACCCCGCCACCGGCGCTCGCACCACCCGGAGGGGCGCCGCCCCCGTCGCCCGGGCAACCCCGCCCCCGACCCCGCGGCTCGGCGGCGCCGCCCCAGCCCGCGCGCAGGCCCGCGTCCCCCCGCCCCGCGCGCCCTGCGCAGAGCCGCCTCCGCCCCGCCCCCGCCCCGCCCCGCGCCGCCGCGCCCGCGCCCGCCGCCGTCCGCGCTGCAGTGCGAAGGCTGAAGATGGCCGGGTGGCAGAGCTACGTGGACAACCTGATGTGCGATGGCTGCTGCCAGGAGGCCGCCATCGTCGGCTACTGCGACGCCAAATACGTGTGGGCGGCCACGGCCGGGGGCGTCTTCCAGAGCATCACGGTGAGCGCGGCCGGGCCGGCGGCAGGTGCGCGGGCGGCGCGCCCCGGGGCCGGGGAGGCCGGGCCAGGGAGGCCGGGGCCGGGGCCGCCCTCGCCCGGGCCGCGCTGCCCGCGGGTCGGCGGCCTCTCCGCGCGCCCGGCCCTGCGCCCTGGGTGGGGGAGGGGCCGCGGGGGGGGCGCTGTCCGGTCCCGGTCCCGGTGCCCGGCGGCCTCGCGGGCTGGAGCGGGCGCGGGTCCGGCCTGGGCGGGGACTTGGGTGCAGGTCTGGCTCGGGCGGGGGCCTGGGCGCGGGGCCTGGGCGCGGATTCTGGGCGGGGACCTGGGCGGGGGGGCTTGGGCGCGGATTCGGCCTGGGCTGGGGGCTTGGGCCCGGGTCTTGGGCGCGGGTCGGGCAGTGGTGCGGCCTGGGCGCGGGTCCGGCTTGGGCCCGGGTCTTGGGCGCAGGTCCTGCGCGGGGGCCGGGCGGGGATCCGGCCTGGGCGGGGGGCTTGGGCCCGGGTCTTGGGCGCGGGTTGAGCCTGGGCGGGGGTCGGGCGGGGGGCCCGGCATGGGCGCGGGTCTGGCTTGGGCGCGGACCCTGGGCGCGGGTCCCCGCGGGCCGCCCTCTCGGTGCGCAGCGCGGGCGGTGGCGGCGGCGGCCCGTGTTGGGCGGCCACTCGCGCAGGCGGGCCTCCGGGCCTCCGGGCCTCCGGGCCTGCGAGCCGCGTCTGCGCCGGCTGCGGCCGGGTGTCAGAGCTCCAAGATGGCGAACCGCCCTGGACCCTCCCGCGGGCTCCCGCGCACCGCCGGCCGCCGCGCCACGCAGCCCCCCGGCGGTGGTCGGGCCCCTGGCGGCCCCCGCAGGCCGCTGCCCGCCCGCCCGGGCCGGCTGTGCGCGGGCGCCTGGTGCCGGCGTGCCTGTCACTGAGCCGCGGGCGCCGCGCATTGTCTCCCGCGGCTGCCGGGCTCGCAGGCGCGCCTGGACGAGGCCCTGCCCGCGGCTTCGCGGCCCCCCTGGCCGCGGACACTCGGTGCGGCCCCTCGCGCGTGCGAGCTGCCGCTCCGCTGACCGGCCGGGGCGGCCGCGCAGCCCGGCTCGGGCACCGGCACCTCGGGGCGCCCGCGCTGGACGGGCCGTGCGGAACCGGCGTCGGGCCAGCGTCCCCCGCAGTGGCCGCCTTTGTGTGCGCGGCGCCGTGGGCGCGGAGCGGCCGGGCCTGCGTGACGCTGCAGTTCTGCGGGAGCCCGCCGTCGTGCAGGCGCTGCTCCAGCGCACGTCGGTGCTGCGGCCCGGCCGGCCTCCGTTCCCCCGGCCCCCGCGTCCCGATGCCAGCTCGGCACAGAGCCCTCTGTGGCCGAGGCGCGGGGAACGGAAGTCGGCGGAGAAGGAGCAGAGGCTAGAGAAATAGGAGGGAAGTATGAATCTGGGAAAGCGCCGGGCCTGGCTGTGCACGTTCTCACCATCAGGGACATTGCAGGCCCTTCCGTGCGGGGAAGGGAACAGGCCTGCTGAGCTCAGGGTGCATTTCGGGAGATTCTCAAGGAACTTTAAATTCGATGCAGCGTGACCGGGCTAGCTGGCCGAGGGTGAGAGGCGAGCTATTGTTCAGAGCTGGTCCCTGGGTCTACCATTACTGCAGGAGCGGCTTCGAGCACCGCCTGACTCGACGGTTCATGAAGAACTCTCGAGACTGCAGTTGGTGTAGTGTCAGCTAGCAGTTGTTTAGGCCCTTCGCTAGATCGGTTTTCAGTTAGCAGACCACGCCGACTGCAAAAGGAGGGTGCCCGACACAAAGCGGGTAGCGGCGAGGCGGAACCGGGCGCCGCATCGGTGAGACCATCCGTGAGACGCGGCAGCACGCACGCAGCTCTTTCCTGTGAGGTCACCCTGAAAGGAATTCACCACGACTCAATGTGCCTCCTTTTTCCTTTTCTCTTTTGGGGGGCCAGCCAGTAGAAATAGATATGATTGTAGGAAAAGACCGGGAAGGCTTCTTTACCAACGGTTTGACTCTTGGCGCCAAGAAGTGTTCGGTGATCAGAGATAGTCTGTATGTGGACGGTGACTGCACGATGGACATCCGGACAAAGAGTCAAGGCGGGGAGCCGACGTACAACGTCGCGGTCGGCAGAGCCGGTAGAGGTAAGCAGGGTGTTTGTGGTTAGAAACTGCATGCCTAGGACAACTTCGTGAGCAGTTTCTGTAGCGTTTTGAAGGACAGTTAGTCCATAATGGCTATTAAGGTGGTTTCTTGAGCTGCCCCGCACTGAAGGGAAGCCTGCTGTAGGTCTGCCCACATCGCGGCAGCCCTGGTGCCCGCGCTCCTTAAACCCGAACGGAAAACTGGTCTCCAGCTGCTGAATGTCAGATGACAGTCCTGTGCTGCACAGGATTGCTAAGCACTTCAGTCCTTTGCTTATTTTAGTCCCTCAAGAGTCTCTGCCCCTGAGTCATCTGTCCTTTTTTGCTTGCTCATCATAAAGCAGCATAATCAACATTGGTTCATTTTTTTAAAAAAATTAGGAACATTGTTCTGGAAGTGATAAATAATTAGATGGGTTTTTTGGAATACGTTGTCCATTTGTTAAAGTATGTCCAAAGACTACAGTGTGTCTGAGATTTAGATTTGAAAAATAGGAAACTACATTTAGTTTATACTTGTCCAAGAATTCTGGTGTCTCCAGACACCGCACTAAAAGTATCCTTACTGTTTCAAAAGGAGCTTTTGAAATTCAGGTTTATTATGCCAGCTAATTGATTTGCAAGGACATTTAGATGTATTAACTCATATAAATATTTTTTAAATAAACAGCACTTCCATAGCCCCATTTGGCAGACATGGCATATCGCACACAAGAGCAGGTCTGCCCCGGGAGGGGAGGTGTCTGCCCTGTGGTGTGATGCCCCAGTCCTGCCAGCTGCCTGTGTTGTCCTACAGCGTTCTTGTTTTGGTGTGAGTTGATGTTTGAGTATTTATTTATAGGAAAATTAGATGACTTTGAAATAGTAGACATCTCTAAACATTAGCTGCTCTCAGATACATATGCCAGAATAAAAGCAGCAACCACATGATAGGAAGCCAGAGATTCTCATGCCATAGAACAGTGCTGACATCTAGTGGCAGTGAACGTAAAATGTGACATACCTGAACACCCTGTATGTGAGGGTAGATCTTTGTATGGCACCATAGAAGAACCTGGTGTTAGAAATAATAGTTATTTCAGGATTTAGACTCATTTAAAAACAAGACTAGCAGAGTGAGGATATCAGTATGCATAAAGCGTAAATACTTTTAATTTGGCCTCTTTTGAATGGCACTAAAAAGCTGTTTAAAATTTGTTTTTCATTTTCTCTGCGATAGATGCATTTATTCATATTTACAGTGTCACTTGTAAGACTTAGTTTCTACTTAGGAAACCTTAAATATGGGGAGAATTTGTGAATAAATTACTGAAGTCCTTTAAGTCTCTATTTTGGGGGCACGCAGTACGTGGTTATCACATCAACCAAAATCTTTGCCCTACAGTAAAAGATAAACTCTTTTTCTTAAGCAGGGTAAAGATAACTGCACAGAACTCTGCTGCTGCAGATGGGGTTTCCATATTGCAGTCAGTACTTACCATGTTCTGTTCTGAGTACATCACTGGTTTGAAAGTTCTCCATTCTGGAGACCTAATTGCCTTCAGTGCTTGACAGCTCATGAAAACTAACTTAATGTTAACTTATTAATCAGGGATCTGTCTGCTATAACTTATGTGACTTTCTTAACACTCCTTTTGAAACACTTTTCTTCTTTCTCTTTCAGTCTTGGTCTTTGTAATGGGAAAAGAAGGGGTCCATGGAGGCGGATTGAATAAGAAGGCATACTCAATGGCAAAATACTTGAGAGACTCTGGGTTCTAGCTGCTAGGCAGACTGTGAAGTATTAGGGGAGATTGCTCTTAAACTTTCCTAGCTGTAAGCTTAAGTCTTAATTCTGGAAATTTTATCAGCAATGAGGGTGATGGGGTATGAACCTGTCTCCTTTGTATCCCTCTGGTGGTGGGGAAAGGTGTCTTTCTTTCTGCCCCCCCCCTTAAGTAATGCTCTTCGCCTGTCTTGTTTCCTTGTGCACTCCAGCACTGGTTATAGTCATGGGAAAGGAAGGTGTCCACGGAGGCACACTTAACGAGAAAGCATATGAACTCGCTTTATACCTGAGGAGGTCTGATGTGTAAGCAGCCTCTCCCCATCTACCTAGCAACTGTCTGCATCACCACCCCTGTCATGGTCATCTGCTACCAGACTAGATAGATGGTAGCAGTTTTTCTTTACCTACTTTCTAATGTCATGGTTCCTGCTGGCCCAGTGATCATTTGTCTGTTAACCACTGTATGTAACCAACCCCTACTGGCAACATAATTGCAGCACAATAATGATTTGCATGATACCTTGAAATTGGGGGGAGGGGCATGCCAAGTTGGGCATCACTTTGTCTTAGCAGTTAATGGGATATTGATTACTAAAATAAGTTAATATTAAGCAAGGTGCCGGTTGTACAATCTCTAATTCGATCAATGTCTTTTCAGCACTTTGAGCTTTACTTGGCTCACTTAGTCTTCCTTTTGTAGCGCATGGTTGGGAGGAGAAAGTGCATGCATCTCTCCTTCACTCCTCTTTTCCCTTGCCCTCCCTTGGCACATGAGAGATTTGGTTTGCTTCTATCCTCTTTTATGCAGTGCCTGGTTTATTTAACCAATTAATATCCCCTTTGTTGACGAGCTGCTGAGAGCTTCAGTAGTTTGCTTTTAGTGTTGTGGTTGCACTTGAGTACGCAGTTCTCTTCTCAGTGTCTGCAGGACATGTGCAAAGTGCAACTGCAAAACAAGAGCAAAAGGCACTCCTCCCAGGACCTCACAGTGACCACACCGATGCACCTACCCCAGGGACGTTCCATCATTGCAATAGCTCACACTGTCATTCTTTTTCTTTGCACACCAGCTCTACTTGTTTTAGTAAAGTTATAAAAGGCTGCCATTATGGACATTAGGTATCCCAACATAACCATCTGGAGTGTGTCCAGTTTGTTCTTCATAGGACCAATTTTTATTTGCAGCTTGAGTTTTTATATGAAGTTGCATTATTGTGGACTCGGCTGTCTTGTGATGAATTTTTTCATATGTATTCTGTGCCATACTATTGTTAAAATGAACTGTTGCTATTGTGAGATGGATTTTAACTGACCTATTAAGGGTTTCTTTTGAATGGCACTACTTTAGGGACATTCTAGTATTTGCTTCTATTGTTTGGGCCTTGTGGATAATGTACAGATTTAAAACAAATCTTGTTGCTGATTTGTCCATTTCTTTCCCTGCACTTTGTTACATCTGGGATACAGTCTAACTCATCTGATTTAATATGCATTTAAAAAAATGCCATAACTATTAAACACCTTGTTTACAGACAGATGAAATAAATTTATTCCAACCAAATACTCTGGACGCCTGTTGTCTCTGTACGTTGTCGGCTTACTGTTGCAGTCGATTTTTGACATGATGGGAATATAGAGAATAAGCCACAACCTGCTGCAAACATTAGGCTAAGTACCTAGGCATTTCTTTTTAATAAGATTTACTCTATTAAGCCGGGCGCAGTGGCCACGCCTGTAATCCCAGCACTTTGGGAGGCTGAGACAGGAGGATCGAGAGATCAAAGCCAGCCTCAGCAGCGGCGAGGCACTAAGCAACTCAGTGAGACCCTGTCTCTCCATAAAACACAAAATAGGGCTGGGGATGTGGCTCAGTGGTCGAGTGCCCCTGAGTTCAATCCCTGGTACCAAAAAAAAAAAAAGGCTTTTAGTCATTTTGGGCTCATGTCTTCAGGATATGTGAGGAACTTGCTTGTGGATAATGTACACATTTAAAACAAATCTTGTTGCTGATTTGTCCATTTCTTTCCCTGCACTTTGTTACATCTGGGATACAGTCTAACTCATCTGCTGGAAAATACTTTTCTCTGTTGGTCTCTAAATGTGAAATCTACTAAGCAGTAAGAGGCTTCAGTACCAAACAAGGTCTGCACCATTGTGAACTGTTGAAGTGTCACATGACTTCGCGTGACATGTGCTAGCAGCCTGAGAAGCCAGCCAGCTGAGGCTCCCACCTGTGAGCAGAAGGCATCGCTTTGGCACCACTTAAGAGGACTGGGATGCTTTGCATCTTCTAGCTTTCAGAGTGCCACGGTGACCGTGGCAAGACAGTCTAGCCCTGCAGCTTGTGAATTCCCTGGTGTCCATTAAGGTGCAGCAAAGATGCGAACTTTGCACTTTCTAGATAGGTCATTACTGTCATGGAATGTCAAGCAGACAGTCACAGCTGTCAGTGCTCAAAAGTTCGAGGATCTAAGTGAAACTGGGGAGCTTGTTACAGTGACAGTTCTGGCCCCTGGGGTTCCACCATGAGAGATTTCATGAGCCCAGGAAACAGTCACCAGGTGAGGCTGACTGACCTGAAGTCAGTCACATCTGCATGCTGTCCTTGAGAGAGAGAAAATGTGTTGGGAATAGGATTGATCTCTTCCTTACTTAAAATAAAATATTGTGCATAGGAAAGTGATTTCTCTGACCAGTTGCCAGGTTTTAGTTCTGAATCTGGGGTGTCAGGACTTGGGGCTAGTTTGGTAGCTGAACACACCCTAATAATGGTAAAACAATAAAAACGTGGTATCAGCTTATTGTCCTATTAAGGACAAAAGATGGTTGTGCAGGTGAAAAATTGGTTATTAGATGTGGTAATCCGAGATTTTAGAGTAATACATGGGCTGCAGTTTCAACAGAAAAAACACTTGGAAATATATACATGCACACTTTATACTCAGCTCTTTGGGCTCATGTCTTAGGCTGTGTGAGGAAAACTGACTTATCTGCTAGAAAATACTCTGAGTTCAGCATGAGGAAATGGAGCTGTGTGTGTCTGTGTATCGGATGTCCCATCACACAGCATTACTTAGGGTAAGCAGACTTGGTGTGGTTGAACAAAGGATTTTGTGTCCCAGGATAGAATGGTCACTGAAGAACAACACAAGAACATGGTCACCAGTGATGTTGGGGGTGGCACAAAAAGTAATGTACAGCGTGTACTCACATGGTGCTTGCAAAGATGGTAGGTCTAGACACATTTCTGCCTGGGCTGAGTTTCCAGGTGACTTGTGATTCCGGTGTTTTCAATAACATTACTTTTATAATTAAAAAAAACGTCTTTGCTCTCCTAGAAGCTTAATGCTTACACTGAAATTATAGAAGATTCAAGTGGATATTAAAAGAACAAGTAACAACAGTCTTAGCCAGTGCTATTAAAACTGCACACACTTTTTTTTTTTTTTAACAACTAAAGTTAACAATTTGGAATTTGAAACAAAAAAAAAAAAAAAAAAAAATTTTTTCATCCAGAAAAACGTGATCCAAGTCCTTGATCTGAATTTTGGATTAATGACTAAAAGAATACCACATCTAATACAGTTACACCCTGTAGAACAGGTTTAAAAAGACCAGAGTCATCCAGTTGTCACATTCCAACCTCTGCTTAACCACCCCAGTAAATGTGCAAGATGTCCTGCTTCTCAGCTAGTGTTTTCTCTTAAAAAAAAAAAAAAAAAAAGGAAGGAAGATGAAGTATCCAGACAGTACATATTGAATCCAACCTTTTATTTTCTAAAGTGGACACTTAGGTGTTATGGTTTTGCTGATTTTGAAAATTTCTTTTAACAAAAATAATCCAGAAATTTCCCCCTAGTGTTAAATTTATTTTAAAATGCATTATTTTTAACAAAAGGCTTATATACCTAGTATTTGTTATTCTAAGACGTGATTTTATGCAGTTTCCCATGCCAGTAGATATGTCCATTGCAAAGATGCACATAGTTTATAACAGTGCCATAATACACACTTTATTTTTGGAATGATTTTTAGCTGTGGTTTTAACGTTTTCATGATCAACCTAAACGTTGTGAGCCCTCTCTATAAAACATCCTAAGTGATGGTGTCTGTCTGACCTCAGTGACTGTCCCTTACAGTCCTGGGCATGTAAATGAGGCTGACGTGGTAAGTGGCAGCGCAGCAGAACAGACGTCTACGGATTCTCACAGTGGAAAACATGTTTATTAACATCCAAATTCCTCTCATACAAGGCCATATAAAAATTCTTAGCATTTTGATTATACAGAAGTCTATATTTTCTACATAGTTACAGTGATATATAATATAATTTACCTTTTCATAATACATTGTTTCAGTACATTAGTTCTGTTAAACGTAAGCACTTATTTTCAAATTCAATACTTGAGCAATCTCTCTGTACACAGTTTTGCAGGGCTAGTTACCATAAGATGCTCTTTATTAAGAGGTATATGATCTGAGTTAATAGTTGCTGAAGTTTGGTATTTTTATGCAGCGTTTTCCTTTTGCTTTGATCACAACACAAAACCCTTAAGGATATTGAAATCCAGTAAGTAAAGTCCAGAGACATTACTTTAACTGCTGATTCAAATTCATACATAACACTATGGTATTAAAACTCTTAAAAAAAACCCTTAAGATCTGCACTAGTTATAGACTTTCCTATCAGGATTTGACTACTTGGGAATAGGAAAGAAAAAAACAGCTTCTGAGTTTGTGGTGCTGACAGGAGAAACACTAAGTTACTTTGTTGCTTCTCACTGATGATGGCGATCTGGGGGAACACCAGAACACACATTCCAGCTCGATGCTTCTAGTAACATTTTGTGGAGGTGAGAGTTTGGCTTAGCTCAAGCTAGATGGCCGCAGGACTGACTTCATGTGTAAAGCACAAAACATTTGCATACTGTGATCTATGCCTTAATTGCAAGCTATACTGAGAATTTTTAAAATGTTTTGGCTAAATTTCATCCCCAAAGAGCTCATCTGATGCCTGAGTGACAGCACCAGTCTGCATTAGTGAAAGGAAGCACACTCCTGCAGATCAGTACCAACCAAAAAGCCTGCTTCAGTAATTCAGTTAAACTAGAATGCTAAAAAATAAGTTAATCTACAGAAACCTCTAAAGGAGCAGAAATCAAATGATATACCTAAGTAAACATTTTAAAGGAAAACAATAAGCCAGTCACCTCTGAAAGTCAGACAGTGTTTGCTGTGCTGTAGTCCCGCTCGCCACTGGCCTGTAGCTGGACCACAACGCTGTGCTCACTGAGCTCATTCTCTCCATCAGTGCTGTCGGCATCTCCGTCGTCCTCTTCCTCGTAGTCGGAAGATTCTGTCATGTTCTGATGCGAGTGGGATTCCGACAAAGCCCCAAACGACTGGGTACTGACGGAAGCCAAGGGTCTCAGCAGAGGGGTGTGTTCTGACACCTCGTTTTCTTCTTGACTGCTGTCTGTGTCGGAGTCTGAGTCCCCTTGAGAAGGAACGACCTTCTGCTTGCAGACTGGACAGGTCTTTTTGGTCTTAGTCAGCCAAGGGTCTACACATTTGCAGTGGTACGCTGTTGAAGCAAAACGCACGTCTCCTGTTAGCATGCTGTGGCGGGGAGCAGTGTGCTGCCTTTCTCGTCATGTTATTCGGTGCTGGGCTCTGCACTCTCTCAAAGAGGACAGAAGGGAAGTAACTGCCCTCTCTCCTTCAACGGGACCACTAACCACTGTGCACTAACCACAGGGTCTCTTCCCCCGCAATACTGAACCCACATGTAGAATTATTCTGTGTGCAAATCTAAAGCAGTAATGACCCATACCATGGGAACAGGGGAGGACTCTGAGCTTGTCTCCATCTTCATAGTCATCCAAACAGATGGCACATACGTCATATTCATCTCCTGTAATGTAGACAGCACTGATTAAAATATGTAGATAAATCTTTTAGCTCACCAAACTTTTCAACTGTTTAGTTTTCCTTAGTTACTTTAAGTGCTCTGATTGATTTATCTATCTTTGACGCCTTTTGCTTGTTTTTTTTGTTTGTTTGTTTGTTTTTTGGGTTTTTTTGGTCAGACTTTAAGGTGCTACTTAGCTGTTCAATACTTCAAGGATCTGAACTTTTAATTTAAGTAGTTAACCTTTTACCTGAAATAGGCAATTGAAAATGGATGTCACATTTGTTTACTCTAATTATTTTCACAAAAGATTTTAATAGTTGGTCTTTTTTTTTTTTTTTTTTTTTTTTTGGTGGTGGTACTAGGGATTGAACCCAGGGCCTTGTGCATGCGATGCAAGCACTCTACCACCTAAGGTATATTGCCAGCCCCCCACAAAAGATTTTAATAAGAGTCATAATTATATTAGAATTTTAGACAACTATTCAAATGCCTTTTTGAAATATTGTATTCAGAACAACAAAATTTCTTACTTAAATTTCTCACAGTCTCTGGGGTTGTTTATTTTTTGCAGTGCCAGGGCCTGGACCCAGGCCTCACACATGCTAGGCCAGCACTCCACCACAAAGCTGCATACAGTCCTAGATCTGGGTCTTTTTTTTTTTTTTCCAAATTAAAAAGAAAACATTAAAATGTATTTAATACATTAGTGAATAAGAGCAGGTTTGAAATGAGACACTGAGCTCAGACCTTCAGCAGTCACCAGTTCTGTGGTGTTGGGCACATGCTCAGCCTTTGACGTCCAATCTTAGGATGTAAAAAGATCTTACCTGTCTCACAGGGTTGTGAGGATGGAATGAGCAAAGGACCAGGCACACAGGTGTTCAATAAGTGATCTTTATTACTAATAGCATTGCTATCTTAAGTGTTTCACTATTGAATTTATCACCTTTACATTCAGAAGTTTATTAATTCAAAGCTCTTTTTGGAGTTCAAATTATAAATGTTTACAGTGGCAATTTTTTAAAATAAACACAAATAGTTTTTAACTCAGCTTTTTCAGTTAATAGAGGTTTACACACCTCAGTGACTGCTTTCAATTCAGGGTTCTCCATTAAATGAATATGTCCCTTAGGGAAAAACTTGTAAAAATCATCAGGAACAAGACACAGTCCAATTCACTGCCTGTCCACACAGGGAAACAACCCCGAGAGAGCAGAAGTAGCCACTGTCTGGATAGCCTGGGGGAACAAGATTCATGGAAAGGGGAGATGGTTCTTCCATGTCCTTTAGTCATTTAAAACACTGCCAGGAAGAGTCCTCAATGGAAAGCTTTACTGGACATTAATTCTTGTCTAGTCCCTTGAGGTCAGTTACCATTACATCACCTATCACATCCATCTCTATCAAGCATGAGCGTGCCCTCAGGGCCTCCCTAGAACTGGTGAGGGTGGCTCATCTTCACCACTAATAGAGGGCCTCTAGGGTGACCACTAACACTGAGGGCCTCCAGGGTGTCCATGGCTGTGGACGGTGCCCTAGAACTGGTGAGGGCGGCTCATCTTCACCACTAACACCGAGGGCCTCCAGGATGTCCATGGCCATGAAGGATGCAGATGATCCTCTGACCTGGACACAAATGTACTAAACATCAAACCATGACAGATGTTCTCATTGCCTTATGAAAATGACTTCAAATCAGATGTGGTTAAAGAGGCTGAGGTAGGGACTAGCCTGGGTTCCCAGGTGGGCCCAGGTGAGAGAGGAAAGTTCAGCATCAGTCTTGATGCTGCGAGTGGTCAGCAAGACGCAGGGGCACTGGGTTTTGCAGGAGGCTGTGGGGAGTCACAGCCAGGAAATGTGGCTGGCCTCAGAAGCTGGAAAGGGTGAGGAAGTGGACGTGCCCAGAGCCTCCGAGGAGGAGACACCTTGCGTAGCTCCGAGACCTGTCAGCCTCTGGCCTACTGAGGACGAACCTGTGCTGTTGGCTACCAAGCATATGACAACTGTCACCACAGAAACAGCTGTCTGGTCATCTTTAACTGTGGGGCTCATGCTGTAGCCACTGGACTCTTGCATCGGTCTTTTGAACTGCTCCAAGTGAGGAGCTCACACAGATCTCCAGTGTTCCTGGCCAAAGCAGCTGCTTTGAAGGTAACAGGTCAAGACCACAGGTGCGGGTTGTGATCACGGGCCAGACTGGAGCCCAGTGCTATGTAGAAAATCCACCCCCTGGCCTCCGGCTGGGGGGCAATGTTCGGTGCTCCCGTCCTCGTCCTGTTGTTTACTAGTTACATGACCTTCTTAAAGACACTTATCTTCAGGGCTCAGTTTTGCCAGAGGCAAAGCACAAAGGCTGACTCGGTGTCTCAGGGCAGCCAAGGACTGAGGAGAGCAGGTGAGTGCAGCGCCTGGTTGGGCACAGTACCCTGGCCTAGCCACAGCACCTGCCACGTGCTACGCAGAGGGCTGCAGGGCCTCCAGCACTCTGTTCCTGTCCCAGATGATCAGCTAGCGATGAGCCAGTGGCTGTGGGCACGGAATCTTTTTGTTGTACTTACGGAAATTACGTAAGTTAGATACTAAGTAGCCCTGAACTGTGAGCACCCTGTGATACTTCCAGTTTCATCTGACAGCTGGTTAAATGCATCACAAACAGCAGGCTGGTCACTCTGCCCTCCCTTGCCCTCAGACAATCGTGGTTACATTAGGTGAGAAAGCTGAACAGCAGACAAAGTTATGTACCAATAAAATCCAAGGATGACAAAATCCAACTTTTGTTCCACTTAAAAGCACCAGAAACTGGGAAGGGCGGGAAATACATCACATACCCACCAATGCAGAATCCAGTCAGTGGGTTCACAAGGGGCTGTGGTCCAACATCAAATGACTGGCACTCATGTTTCCCACCCTTTGTCACACACAGTTAAATTCAGAACATTCAGGTACTCTTTCAATCCAGAGTAGACTTAAAATCTCCTACTTGTTCTGGGAGCCAAGATAAAGGACCTCGGGCAAGTGCATAGTGAGTGTGCTCGGCCCTCCTGGCGTCACGCTAGAGAAGTCTGGCACCATGCTAGTGAAGTGCCTGGTGACTGCTCGGCCCTCCTGGCGTCACGCTAGAGAGTTCTGCTGCTTAGCGCAAGCCTGTGGCTCTTGACCCGGAATGATCTTGTCTCCCCCAAGGCTATGTGGGCTGTCTTGAGGTTCTTGGTTTCCACAGCTGGCATCTCGTGGACCAGGGATGCTGCTAAACATCCTACAGGGCACTGGGCACCCTCCCCACTGCCCTAGAAGAAAAACAAAAAAAACAAAACCCTAGAATTATCCCCACCTAAAATGTCTGTAGTGCTGAGTTGAAAAACCCTGATAGCATCCCTCCAGGCTAAGAAAATTTTGCTGATTCATTATTGGATACAATATACACACGCAGGGCGATTCCTGTCTCCTTATGTGAAGCAACAAGGAAGCCTTTCCATCTGCAATGTCTCTGGCATCACTGTTATTTGAATAGTTTCCAAAAAACTTCCGGAAGGTACTTTTAGAATCTCATCTTTCTGGGATGTTACATCATACCACATGGGTGGACAGAACTTTGATCTCCCCCTCCAAACTGTTTCTCCCTGGCTTTTCCTCCACATTTCAAGCCTCAAACTTTGGCTCCTCGGGTGGAGCAGAAGCCCTGGCCTGGGGAGTGGAGAGTCAGCCAGGGTGTGTCCTCGAAGCCTATTTCCCAGGGGCCTGCACAGTCTGTCATCAAGCCCTGTGAACCTGGATCTGCAAAATGCATCCTGCATCACCAGTCCCCTGCTCTGTCTCCACAAGGACTCTGGCCCAAAAATCAGGATTACTCCAAGAACCTCCTCCCTGGCCTCCCTCCTGTTCCTGCCCCTGCGGTTTTCCTCTGTTGCCTCATTCCCACAAACAGCTCCTCAGGTCACCAGGGATAAAACCTGAGCTGCTCATGGCTGTCCATGAGCTGACTGCCCCCCGCCCCTCCCCTTCCCAACAGTCTGCCTTTGCCAGGCTCGGAACAAATGTGAAAGTAAGTTAGGTGGGAACTGTGACAAAAACATTTGCACTTAAAATCAGATGCAGAAAGAGGAATCACCATTTCTAAAGATGACTCAAAGCTCAGCAAGTCTGAAGTCCTCTAGTCACAGCATGGACAAATTGATGCAGAACTTAATTTTACAACAAACTAGACCAGGCATTCAATCTACCAAGAAGAGGTTCCCCAAATTAAACCATGAGAGAGACTGAACACGCAGGACTGAACACTTGGAGAGTGTTCAGCTTCACGAGGGACAACAGCTTGACGTGTGCTATAAACAGTATGCCCAGGACGGTCTATCACTGGATCTACTGCTGTTGAGAAAGGGCCTTAGCACTCGTTCATACCTCTGCCAGTAAGAACACAATAGCAGCTTTTTCTAGCAATAAAAATAAATGAATTGTACACTCTAGTCTCTTCTCCTCTATACTAGTTCCCAAGAAATCTGAACAAAATACAACAGGATAAAGTATTTTTAAAGCCAATTCTTTTTGAGAATTATACCTGATTATTTTCAGGCTCAGGGTGAAAAAAAAAAAGAACAAATATTTACTTTTAAGTTTAGAATAAAGATAGTTAAATGTAGTTACAAAAAATCAAGTGTTTCTTAATGAAACTAAAGATATAAAAATTAAGCATCGCCTCACTTTTATACACTCTACTATAAAATGCTGTTGCCTTTTCCCGATCTCTGAAGCAGAAATATTTCTCTTTCTAGACTGTTGTCTTGGAAAATTTCAATACGTAAACTATCAAGAAAAAAATTCCTGGGGCTGCGGTTGTGGCTCAGTGGTAGCGCGTTTGCCTAGCATGTACGAGACACTGGGTTCGATCCTTAGCACCACATAAAAACAAATAAATAAAAATAAGGGTATTGTGTCCATCTACAACTACAAAAAATATTTTTAAAAAAATTCCTGTTAACTTAAAATGTAAGGTATGAAACCTATTTTTCATCATTTATATTTCAGGGATCCAACTGCTTCACAGGCTGCTGGGTGAGGGCAACAGCTTCCAGAGAGACTGCCTTGAACACCTGGTAGAGGGGCTGTGAAGGGAACGTGAGGATTTCCATCTGTTAGGAAACAGTGCATGGTAACCAGCCCTGTGGCAAATGTGGAGAAATGCAGGAAATGGAGCTCAGGAAAATCAGGAAACCATAGTTTCAATTGAAGAGCTTTTTTTGAGAACAATAATGAGTAATAAAGAAATTTATAAGGAAGCTGTTTCAGAACAAAACAACTAAAAGGCTGTGTTACTTTATATGTGCTAGACGTGGTAAGTCAGTGTGCAGATTATTTAGGCATCAATCAGCACAAACATCTCTGGAAGAGCTGCAGAACGAAGATCACTAGGACAGGAGGGCTGAGGTGACCCTGTCCCCAACAAATGCTGATTTTTTACAGATTTAATAACTGGGGAAACAGTTTGGAGTTGCTAGTTCTGAAAGTTTCCGAGGATTTGATCACAGCTTACACCTATGGAAGATATTTCCAAATTTCAAAATCTTTTTGGTTCACTGACAAATATTTCTAAAATATTCTATTCTAAAATAGAAACATTTTAAGACAATGAAGCAATTGATCATAAGAGTCTCTTTTATTCTATTTTTTTAAAGTGGGGAGAGCATAGGAGTGGGAATTTGATTGTAATACAAGTATTACAGACGCCCCTAACATTCACTCTAAGCCTAGAAGAGTTTTTGAGGCTTCCATGGCTTGGTGCCACATCTCCCTGGAGTGAGGATCCATAGAGGTGGTCTACTCTTCTCTTCATGTTTTCATTTAGATGCAACAATGAGAATACTGCAACTAAATTGGAATTTTTTTTGCTTCTAAGATCCATGTGCACTTCAGGCCACTGGAGTGCACTGGAATATTTATAATAAATACAGCTCTTCATTTTACATGACACGTATCAACCAAAACCATATAAAACAAAATATAGGTACCTCAAACTTACTGTTACTGAAAAGAAATGCCCAATGTCATGTTTATAGTTACACATTTTCCAAGTGCAATCTTTTATATCATAAAAGTGTAATGACTGAATTCTGATGACACTAACATTTCACTTGGGATTTTTAATAGGGTCACCCTGTGTGTGCAACACTGGTTCCTGCTGTTTCTGAGCCCTGCACACGGCAGGCACTCTGGCGAGCATTTTTCATGTACTGATTTGAAGCCTCACACACATGCACCTTATCCAGCAGGTAATATTAGCCATGTCTCCGTATGAGAGCACCTGCAGACAGGTTAGAAACCTGCACCGGTCACACAGCCTTGGCTCAGGTCTGCTGGTCTCCAGAGTCTGTGTGTGGTCTTAGTCAGCATTTTGGTGCCTTGTCTCCTAAGATGTGTACTTAGAACTTCTGGCCACAGTTAAAAAACATTCCCCTGTGAATCACAGTTCTCAGAGAGAGTCTTAAACAGTCACGTAGTTACTTAGAAATGGAAATATTTCCTACTCGGGAGTCAGAACACTTTTTTTCTTGCTATTTTTTACATGCAGAAAGGATAAAGACTTTTTTATTCCAATCTCCTGTGGTTTAATATTTTTACAAACCTTTCTAGGATGCTATGAAAGAGCAGCTCCATCCTTCAACTTGAACTCAGGGTCAGATGAGTTCAAATTAAATATTAATTTAACTTAAATATTCAGATGATGAAATGATAGTGCATGTGCTAGAGGAAAAAAGCACCAGATGACTGCATGGAAGGGAAGGGCACTATGTGTGCAGCCTGGGGCTATGTTAGGCAGTTACATCACTAACTGGGAATAGGAATAAAAAAAACTGCCTTGCAGGCCTTAAATAAATCCATACAACTTAAAATCCAAGTCTACTCACAGATCAGCTGTGGCCAAATTTCATTTTGGGTAGTCTAACTTAAAAAAATTCTTCCCTATGTTTTAAATAGTCATTGTGTATTACTTTTTTTTTTTAATTTTTCTAGTTGTTGATTGACCTTTATATTCATTTATTTATATGTGGTGCTGAGGATCGAACCCAGTGCCTCCCACATGCAAGGCAATCACTCTACCACTGAGCCACAATCCCAGCCCCTTGTGTATTACTTTTAATTGGTTCTAACTTGGCTGCAGGATCCATGCAGAAAAACTATAGCTGTATCTGAAGTATTTCTGAATAGAGGATCAAATAAATTCAAAGCTCTGTCATCATCCTGAAGAGACAAATCAAAGTGGATGGAATTTTAGAACTAAATAACATGCCAGACCTGAAGGACTTAGAAGCACTGCTTGTGTAAGCACAGAGGTTTTACTCTTCTTTTTCCAGCCACTGAGAAAGAGTGTGGAACACTTCTAGAGCTGACCTCAAGACACAGACTTGTATATGCCCTGAAATACTAGTGTGCTCGAATCGGTATTTCTTTTGCTTTTGCTTCATATAAAGGAGGTATATAAGAAACCTGCTCAGTTTCAAATATTCCTGGGGCAAGGGACCTGCATTATTTTTGCATAAAGCCAACTGTGTGTAGATGACTTCTGCCTGCTGACTAGATAGGTCTGATACTGAGTACAACTGTCTGTGTAGCAACGGTGATCATAAGAAAAACACTAAGTTTTCTTTTGAACAGTGCCTACAGGCTGATACAAAATACTAAGGTCCCCACAGAAACATGAGCAAGGGTATGCAGTAGTTCAGACCTTGAATGTCCCCAAAGACCCATGTATCAAAGCCTGTCCCAACGGTGGCACCATCTGGAGGTGGTGGAAACTTTGAGAAGTGGGCAGGGTCTTCTGGGAGGTCTGAGGTGCTTGGGGGGCATACACTTGAGGGGGATTCCAGGATGCCAGTCTCTCCCTCTCTGGTTCCTGGCCACCATGAGATAAGTAGCTTACTCCACCACATACTCCTCACTATGACATGCTGCCTTGTTCCCAAGCCCAAACAATGTGACCAACTGACCATGGACTGTGACCTCTGAAGTTATGAGCCAAAATAAACCTTTCCTCATTTTAAATTGATTATCTGAAGTATTTTGTTATAGTAACACAAAGCTAACTAACCTAAGGTCTGGCAGGTTAATAAAAGCAGAAATACAAAAGGATAACTTGCTTTATTAAAGTAGAATGATGCTTAGATACTGCCAGAAGACTTGAACTTTCAGGAAATTAGTTGATCTCAAACATACTATTTCCTGTTGACATAGTGAGTTGATTGGGGGAAGGGTACGAGAAGGGGAAACTGGAAGGATGAAGGCCAGGAGGCAGCTCCTTCCACTTTGAAATGGTTGTGGCCGGGAAGGAAAATAAGTGGGCCGTATTTACAAGTATGGTGTTTGGGACCAGGCATCTGAACTGCAGCCCTGCAAATGCACCCTTACCTGACGGTGTGCCCCAGCCACACTATCTTGACCTGAATTTCATCTGTATCTGCAAAACGGAAGTACTTTCCTATGGTGCCGCTCTGAGAACTGAGATCGTGAATGCTGGCAGGCGGCTGGCTTCCGCACTGGGCAGCAGGCATGCTGCACTTCATGATTCAAGACACAAGTCTATCGCGTTTGACTAAGTGCGGTGCCCGTCCCACGGTGCCTGCTCCCAGTAGCCCACTGGGACCATCACACTGACTCTTTAGGCTAGAGGAGGCTGATCTGCAGTGAGGCTCGGTTCTGCTCAGCAGTCGGGAGGCAGGCTGTGGGTCACCCTGTGGGCCCAACGCTCCAACCTCCTTCAGTCAACACTACCACAGAGTGGACCTGGGGTGGCCCTCTCGGAACATGAGGTGACAAACAGTTCATCTTCAAGAAACTCAGGAACACACTAGTCTTTCGGCACCTGCAGCAGTGGGAGTCACTCCTTATCCAGCTTGGATCCTCATGACTTCACTCCTGTGTGGCCATCTTGAAAGGCATTTCTTTAGAGAAATGAAGTGTCATTCCTGTTCCTGACTTGCTTTATTATGAGGAAGTTGAGAACATTCTTCCCTTGAAGGAGTGAGCAGCTATCACTGGTTGGTCTGAACTCTGGTTTTTGATTCTTAGCTCTATGGGGAGAGGGACTCCTCTTTTCTTATTGTACACCTGTGCTGTGCATGGAGTGGCACCCACCTAAGTGCCTGCAAAGTCCCATCTGTTCCAGAGGGACAGCTGATGAAGAAGCAAGCTTCTCACTGGAACCCAGGGCACTTCCTCTCTCTGCCTGTCGACCCCTAGAGGGTGGGACCCCACGGCAGTCTGAGCATCACACCACGCAACCAGTCTTCACCACAGTGTCATCTGGCCCCACACACCTGTCCTCACCTCTTCCCACTCTCTTCCAGGCCAGACCCTACTCATGCTCTGTGACTTCCTGACATGTCAAACACACGGCTGCCACCGTCCCCAGCCCCAGTCTGTTACCTCACGCCCTCAGACCTCTGTTCAGAGTGCCTCACGTCCTACCTAATGAGCCCCTCCTCTCACCACCATTCATCATTTATTCTCTCTCGTAGCGCTCACTGCTCCATGACTTTAGTTGCCATCTGTCCGTCTGCCCCCAGTAAGTGCAGCAAAGGCCGGCGTCTTCCTGTTTTATGTACTGCTGCTTCCCCAGCACCCAGGACAGTACCTGGCACATATTAAAATATCTGGTAAAAATATATTGAAGGTACCTAATTACTGCATAAACTATTCACAGAAAATCCTGATCTTGACTTCCAACTAGTAATCCATCGCAGAGGACCTGATCACATAGATTTAAGTCAAGAAAGCCAAATGTTTTTTATGAAGTGAATACATTCCATATAGACCTTGCCTGCCAGCGAGTCTGGCCTCTATTTTACCCTTAACTCCGTGCTGGCGACGAAACCGCAGGCAGCACATGCCAACTGAACACCTTGAAGCCGAGGAGCGGCCAGTGTATGAAAGCATCCTAAAGAGGGTGGAAGGGGTGGTCAGACCTCTTCCTGAGAGAACAGTCCACTGGCTCCGTCAACAGGCCCTGCCCTGTGAGTGAGGGACAAATCAGAAGCGGTGGCCGTTCCTAAGTCGTACGTGTTTCATGTGACATTAGTAAGATGCAACACGAGAAAAGGAGGAGGAATTAAATATACAAGCAAATTAAATGAGCTTGTTGTTTTTAACCAAAACTGGTAGGTTGGTTCTAAATATTAAAGAGCTGATCAATATTTTATGAGTGCCTGCCACAGCAAAAGCCCCAAAAGTGTGCTCTTAGCATAAGCAGCAAGCCAAGGATGGAGGCCTGGGCAGCGAGGAGGGTCGCGCTGAGCCCAGCAGTGCTCCCGAGCAAGCTCCACCCCAGACCTGGGCAGGGGCGGCCTCCGAGCAGGAAGGACGTTGGCAAGGAGCTGCACAAGGAAATGATTCCACTGAGGCAGAAGGAGCCTGAGAATCTCTGGGCCACAACCTATCTTTTTCTCTGTGGAAAGCAGAGGCTGTAGCCTGACTGTATGAATACTTCACTGTTTCTTTCAGAGTGTGGCCGACATGGGACTCTAACCAACACTGACTAAGTAGTTACTAGAAGAAATCACGGAATGATCACCCTATGAAAATGACTGGTGATGATACCATCTGGGGAAACATATTTAAATAAGATATAAAACAGGTTGCAGATAAAGCAGCCAGCAGAGGCAATGTGTGAAAACCTAAGACAGAAAGCTAAACAATGTAAACGCAAGAATCAGTTCTGAATGGCCAGCACATGTGGAGACTTATACAACCACCTCAGATTTCCTTTTCTGTAGAAGACAAGACATCCAGAAGGTGTACCCTGGCCTGTGGGATTTCAAAGATTCTGTGGCTGGCAAGGTACTAGACCTTGGTTTTGGTGTACAAGAATAATCTTCGTTTGGGCTGGGATTGTAGCTCAGCGGTAGAGCGCTTGCCTTGCATGCATGAGGCCCTGGGTTCGATCCTCAGCACCACATACAAAGCAATAAAATAAAGACATTGTGTCCATCTACAACTAAAAAAATTAAAAAAAAAAAAAGAAAAGAATAATCTTCATTTGAAAAGCTACCTGCAGGACTTCCTTCCCAGACCTAAGGGAGATGCTCAAGGCAGGGATTATCAGAGGCTAGGTGGTTTGCTCAAGGCTACGTCTAATCAGTAGAAGAACAAGTTCCTGTGGTTCCAAATCCCGTGTCCATTCCACTCCCCCTGCACTCCATCCTTTGAGAATGGCTCACTTTGTGAAAATCAGCTGCCAGCTAACTCTGAGCTGCAGGGTCCATAGGAACTGCTCACATGCCCACTCAGTCCCCTGACCCCTGTGAACACAGTGTGGTGAATGCTGGAGTGTGTCTGTGAAAGGAGGGGACCTAGGGCCTGGCCACAGGAAGGAAGGCAACTTGTGACTACAGTGGAGTTGGGGAGCTGGCTTCAGTGCCTAAAATGGAATAGTTCTGTGGGGTGAGATGTGACATGACTAACGTTCCTCACTGACTTCTGGATTTCTCTTTGGAAATCAGGGCAATGAGAGCAGGTATTTGCTCTTTTTTTTAATTAGAGAAAATTTCAAACATACACAAAAATATAATGTACCATTAAACTGCCTCACACACCGTCTCCAGGCTTGACCTCAACACTCCCTTGTTCTTAACAGATCTGCCTTCCCCCACTTTGTTTCCCTGAAGAAATTAAAAGCCAATGTATTTCTGAAACATAAGTTTTTAAAAAGCAGAATCACCATGCCATCATCACCCCTAACAAAATGAATAATAGTTTCTTAACACCCAGTGCCCAAAGCAAACTCAAATTTTCCCAGCGTCTCAGTGTCTTTTGAAGATTTGTTCCAGCCAGGGCCCAAAGCTTCCATGCTGCACTGCAGGGGTGAATGGCCGACTCTCCTGATCTGAACAGTCCTGCCTCTTCCTGTCACCTCCTTGCTGAAGAAGTGGGGGCGCTGCCTTGTACCGTGGCTGCACAGGGCACGCAGCTGTCTCCCAGCCTCTCTGTGCAGAGCCACATGCCACTGCCTCCAACGGCACCTCCCTCAAGGCGCTGTATCGCTGTCTGCCCACATTTAAATGTGACGATCACTGATGCCGGGGACTAAATGCTGACTCCGAGACCGTGCAGTGTCTACACTGCATGGCTGCATGGTGTAGCCTCGGTTCAGAGCTCTGAGTCAGGTACCTTCCTGAAACTGAGAACCTTGAGCAGGAGCAAGGTGAGAGGATCAGCTTCAAAACTGCCACTGTCCTCGCACATGCCGGGCCTCTCAGACTGTCACCCTCCCAGGGTGGCCCCAAGCGGGTGGCGGTGAGAAATCAATCAGGTTGAAAGTTTTTGGCAAAGAAACAACTAAAAATTTTTTAAATTTAAATGGTCTCCAATTCTGTGTCCATGTGGAAGTCATTTTTACTTTACCCTTTTCATGTTATGGGGCAGCAGTACCTTTTTCACAAATACAACAGTGTTCATGATGTGTTTAGACTGCCACATCTGAATCCACCCATTCAGTGAGTGGTTCTAAATTCTCCCGATCAGCTTGCAGTGGGACAGTGACAGGCCCGTGGGGACCAGGGCTTTACGTTGCTGAATCATGTGTGCAAATTAAGAATTACCTATTGTCAGTAAACAGCCCGGAATGTCCACGACTCTGACGAAGTGCTAGTAGGGTAGCAATGTTTTAGGGCCAGTGTAACTGATTTTAAATGGATTGTGACTGAGTCTAATTTGGAGCAATTAAGCAAATGTTTGAGTTCTATGTGCCATACTAGGTATAAATGTTTTATAGGAATTAAAAATAATCTTATGGAAAGAAAAATATCTCCAAGATGTAGACTAATATTAGGAATTCACAGGAAGGTGCATTAGAGGAACATGTTTTCTAAGTTAGCCCTATTAAGTCAGTATTTACAGAAACTCTGTCATGGTGTCTTTTGGTAAATTTTATACAAAACCTGAAATATGGCAGTTACGTCTTGATTTATATCCACTCTTATCTCTACCATCTAGGTAGAACAGTGCCTCTAGAACCCAGTGTGGGTATATTATTTTGAGAATATGCATGTGT
The DNA here is from genome assembly GCA_004024805.1 of Geosciurus inauris. Classification (NCBI taxonomy): domain Eukaryota; kingdom Metazoa; phylum Chordata; class Mammalia; order Rodentia; family Sciuridae; genus Geosciurus; species Geosciurus inauris. Next base: position 39,940 of record PVHX01007675.1, read on the forward strand.
ATGCATGCTCTGTGTGGGGGTGTGTGCATATTTATATACAGTCATGTATCACTTTGCCCTGCCCCCACAAAGGCCAAGAAGCAGACACACCTCAGCACTGATAACCGGAGCTGGCACTCAGATCTTAGTTTCTAATACTGTTCCCACTGAGAGGAACTAGGGCTCCTCAGAAAAATGCAGATTTTAGGGTTGTAGCAAGAAAATATAAGATGAGCATCTTATCATGCCAGAAAAGGAAGAACGTGCACTAAAAGGGGCGAAGGGGGAGGGAACTTAGTTTCCAGCGTGGCACAGAAGTCTTCACATCTATCCTCACAGAGAGCCAAAAGCTGAGAAACTAAAAGTAAACAATACTTATATCAGAGAACTGAGGTCCCAGGGGAAACCACTGCACCCCAAATTGGTCAGACTGACAAATGAACAGAATCCCAAGCTCAGTGGGGCAGAAAGCTCTGCAGAGGTGCTGGGGGAGGGGTGGGGTTTCTGGTCAGGCACCTAAGGAACTTGGAAGGTGCCACTCAGTCACAACGAGTAAAGGGCTGAACGGCCTGAAAAATCAGCTTGTCTTAGATACACCGGAGCAGTAAGAGTGGAGCCGCAAGGCCAACCACTGTCCCCAGAACTGGAGCGACAGGCAGATCCAGAGACTCACCACCACAGAACAAAACCCAGCACTGCTAGAAAAGCCTAGATGGTAACTTAAAAGTGTCAGAGTCTCAGTGTGGATGAGTCAGAGAGCTAAAAATTCTCGGGACAGGGGCTGGGGTGTGGCTCAGTGGTAGAGCACTTGCCTAGCATGTGTGAAGCACTGGGTTCAATTCTCAGCACCACGTATAAACAAAGCCTGTTAAAAACTAAACAAATATTTTAAAAAATGCTCGGGGCACCCAACACTTTTATAAGTTTTACTTCTTGTAGCTCCACCAGGAAAAACCCTCCTAGGATCTCAGGAGGAGGGGAGGTGGGAAGTATTATGTTCTGAACACGCAGGCCTGCCTTCAAGAGAAACCATTTCACCAGATCATAATCTACTGAGAGTTTGATCTGGGAAAAGAAAAAGAATATTCAACTCCAGCCAGCTCTAGTTCTCTAATTGGGAAAGAAAATACTCAACTCCAACAAAAACCAGGAACTGGGTACTGGGTACCAGGTTCGGGACTCAGAGAAGAATCAGCTCTGCACCAGTCTGCAGCATCACAGATGAACACCAGGTGAAGTGCCCACGATTTACAGTAGCACAAGAGAGGATGCAATATCACAGATAAACACAGGAGAAGCACCTCAGTAGAAACTGACAGAGTCCTTCAACAGGTTACATGCACCACCCCAAAGAGGATCCATGCCTGGAAAAGGTCTGAGAGGATTCCAGAAGCTTTAGCTGCACTGACTGAAGAAAGTCCTCCCTATATGAAACTAGGTCACAAAGTCTGGGCAAGATGGCTGATTCTTCAAATGCCCAAATCCCAACGACAAAAAAAACAATGACAAAAACAAGACACACAAAGAAATAGCCATGATACATTAAAGGAACAAAAATGGAAACCAAACCTAACAAAATAGAGACATAGGACTTGCCAGGTAAAGAATCCAAAATCACTGTCATAAGGATACTCAGTGAATTGAAAGAACACAGAAAACCAAAATCAGAGCAGGATGCACTAACAAAAAGAGAAGGTCAAGAGTCAGAACTATGAAGAAGGACCAAACAAATTCTGGAACTGAAGAATAAAACAACTGCATTGAAAAGTTCGCAGAGGGACTCGACAGAGCCTTGCCAAGCAGAGTCGCCAGTGCACCTGGAAACAGGCCTCAGCAGCTCCTGAGGCAGAGCAGAGCTGGGAGACCCTGAGGCACTTGTGGGCCACTATCAAACAGAAAAGCATGTCAATCATGGGACTCTCAGAAGGAGAGAGAGTAAAGGGTGCAGAGAACCTATTTGAATAAATAATAATTGAAAGGTTCCCAAACTGAAGGAGAGAGATGGACATCCAAATTCAATTTCAGAGAACTCCAAATAGAAAAAGGAAATCTAGAGACCTATGCCAAGACACATCATAATTAACTGTTAAAAGTGATAGAGAATCTTGAAAGCAGCAAAAGAAAGGCAACATCACACACAACAGAGTTCCTGTGAGATTTTAGGTGACTTTATCCACAGAAACCTTTTAGGCTACAAGAGAATAGGATGATATATTCAAAGTAATAATGGGGTGGGGGTGCCCAACCAACCAAGAATACTACGCCTGGCAAAACTATCCTTCAAAAATAAAAAGAAATTAGGACTTTCATGGATAAACAAAAGCTGAGGGAATTTATCACCACCAGACCTACCCTAGAAGAAGAAATACTAAAAAAATATTCCAAGTTGAACTGAAAGAATGATAAATAGGAACACAAAACCACATGAAGACATAAAGATCCTTGGTCAAGATAAAACATACAGACAATCCTGTACCACTGTAATGTACCTGAGTAAATCACTTGTAAATCTGGTATAAAAATACTTAAAAGCATGAAATAATTGTGAATCTATTTTAATAAATACAAAATAAAAACAATTTGTGTCATCAATATCAAAACAGAAGGGAAACAGTGATATGAAGTAGATTTATTCATTCATTCATTCATTCATTCATTCATTCATTTAGTGGTGCTGAGGACTGAACTCAGGGCCTTGTGCATGAGAGGCAAGCACTCTACCAACTGAGCTATATCCCCAGCTCAAGAAGTAGATTTTTTAATACATAATTTAAGTTAATTCATCAGTTTAACAAAGATCAATAGAACTTTAAGATATTTTATGTAATTATAAAGGTAACCACAAAGAAATTGTGTATAAAATATACACAAAGGGAAATGAGAAGGGAACCAAAAACACATCACTACAAAAAAATTAAATCATGAACAACAAAAAGAAATGAAAAGTGAGAGAAATAATGCTCTAAGACAGAAAAATAATTAACAGAATAGTAAGTCTGTATCAGAAATTACTATAAATGTAAATGTAGTAAATAAACCCATTAAAAGACATAGATTGAAAGGACTCAAGTACGAGACATGCTCTCTGTTAGAACTGTACCTAAGCATGCACACTGAACAAGAGTGGAAAAGATAATCCACGAAGATGGCCATCTAAAGGCAGCATGTGTTCTTCTATCAGACGAAACAGACTTTAAGGCAAAGCTGTAAAAATGGACAAAGGATATTATGTAATGACAAAATGATCAATTCACTAGCAAGATAGAACAATGATACACACACGTCCTGTACACCCGAACACAGGAAGCGAATGCTGGGAGCACTGCAGGGAGGACGAGCAGCACCACGGCAGCGGGGAGCCACAGCACCTGGCTGTCAGTCAGAACGAACCGGCACCATGGCAACAGGGCTCTCTGTACACAACAGACCCACAGCACACCCACCCAGAACAGCAGAACAGCACTTTCATCAAGTGCACATGGAGTGTGTTCTAAGACAGACCACATGTTAACGAATTTAGGAAGACTGAATTCACACAAGTATACTCTCCAACCACCAAGGAGGCATATTTTAAAAAGAATTAACACCAATCCTTCCCAAACTCTTTGAAAGATTAAAAGAGGAAGTAACACTCCCAAACCTATTCTATTAAGTCAGCATTACCCTAACACAAAAACACAAGTAAAGAAAACCGCAGGCCAGTATTCCTTATGAGTATTGATGTAAAATTTCTCAACAAGATACTAGAAAATTGAATTCAACAGCCTACTAAAAGGATTCTACACCATAACCAAGTGGGACTTAATCCTGGAATACAGAACGGTCCAACATACAAAAGTCAATTTATGTAAAACACCATGCTAACAAGATGAAGGGCAAAACCCATATAATCATCTCACTTGACGCCAACAAAATTCAACCCTGTTTCATAATAGGGAGACTCCATAATCCAGGAATAGAAGGAAACTACCTCAACATAATAAAAGTCACACATAAAAAGCCCATAATTATCATCATACTTAACAAAGACTGAACCCTTTTCCTCTAAGATCGTGAAGAGGGTAAGAATGCCCATCATCACCACTGTTCAACACAGCACTGGAAGGTCTAGCCAGAGCAATTAGACAAGAAAAATTAAAAGGACTACAGATGGGAAAAGAAGTAATTCAACACAACAATCTCTATCAAAATTTCAAGAGGCTTTTTTTTTGTCAGTCTGTTTTCAGAAATAGGAAGGTCCATCTGAAAATTATTGTGTTAATAGGGATCCTAAATAGCTAAAAGAACAATGAAAGAGAAGCACAAATTTATAAGACTCTCAATTCTCAATTTCAAATCTTACTACAAAGCTGGAGTAATTAAAAGAGTGATACTGACATAGGATAATCAGATAGACCACAGGAATACGCCTGACAGTCCAGAAATGACCCATTCATCTAGGGCTAATTTGTTTTTGACAAGGGTGCTCACTAAGCATGGTGGTGCACACCTGTAATCCCAGCTTCTTGGGAGGCCAAGGCAGAAGGATTGCCAATTCAAGGCCCACCAAATAGCCAGTAAGCACTGGGGAATTGCAAATAGTCATGAGATTCCAGTTCACATCCACTATTAGCTGTGATTAAAACAAAAGCAAAAATAAAGATGTGGAGAAATTTGAATCCCTGTACACTGGACCAGTGCAGTGCCTGCAGAGGACAGCACAGCAGAGTGAGGCTGACAGCACTCCTTCAACTGTGCCCCAAAGCACTGACACCAGGTTGAACAACTTAAAGACATTTCCATACCACTGCTCGCTGTACCATTAGTTAAGATGGTCAAAGGTAGAAACCACCCAAGTGTCCACTAACAGATGGACACATAAATAAAACGTGGCCAAAACATACAATGGAATATTACTCAGCAGAAAAAGGAAAGAAATTCTGATGGGTGATACAACATGCATGACCCCTGAGAAGATAAAGCTAAGTGAAGTACGTCAGGGAAAAAAGGCAAACCACTGTAGCTGGACTTATGTGAGGTGAGTTCACAGCAGCAGAATGGGGCTGCCACAGGCTGGTGGGAGGAGGCAGTGACAGCTGCTATTCAATGGTGTGGGGTTTCAACTCGGGAAGATAAAAAGTTCTGGAGATGAATGTGGTAATGGCTGCCTCACAATGAGAGTGTGTTTACTAATACAATTGTATACTCTAAATGGTTAAAATTACAAATTTTATGTTATATGTATTTTACTACATTTAAAAATGAATACAATAGCCGAGTGCAGTAGCCCACGCCTGTAATCCCAGCACTTAGGGAGGCTGAGACAGGAGAATCCCGAGTTCAAAGCCAGCCTCAGCAACAGCGAGGTGCTAAGCAACTCAGTGAGACCCTGTCTCTACATAAAACACAAAATAGGGCTGGGGATGTGGCTCGGTGGTCGAGTGCCCCTGAGTTCAATCCCTAGTACCCAGGGGAATAAAAAAATGAATACAATAACTTGTATAGTGGGCTTGACAAATCTATCTTTAACTCCACATAAGAATGCAGGTTGGGGACAGCTAAACACTGCCATAGACGCACGGGGTGGGACCCACTCTGTCAGATCTAATCTACACCTACTGGAATTGAGACGATGTGATACTGAAGTCTGGATATGCAGTAAGACCAAGGGAAGTCCAGAAACAAACAACAGGCATTTTCAACAGCTAGTTCTGGAATAATTAGATATCCTTAAGTGAAAATATCAAATTGGGAAAAAAAAACTTAAATTGGATCCCCATTTTATACAATCAATTCAGGTGGATTAAAGACCCAAACATGAAAGGTAAAAGTGTGAAGCTTTCAGGAGATAGTACAAAAGAATATCTAAATGATCTCGGGGTGGGAGAAGAATGTTTTTAAAAAGTGCAACGACACTACCACAGAAGTCAAGAACCTTCGGCCTTGAGGAGCTGGGAGTCAGGGAAGAGCACATGCAGGACAGGGAAGAGTGAACCGCCACACAGGCCGCTCAGTACAGAACTATCCCAGGGGTGAGCGGGGCAAGGAGCACAGTCAAACAGAGGGCACGTAAGGTGTGCGTGGAAGGGAAAATCCAGTGAATGATGTGAGCAGACATCTACCTCACTGGCAGGAGGGAGGCGGGAGTCAAAGCCACACGAGGGCTCTACCAACCCACCAGAATGGCTGAGACGTACGTCTGTCGTACACAGCACTGGTGCACAGGTGCAGCACCAGGAACTCCCGAAAGTGCTGGCGGGAGTAGGAACCAGCGCCACCCACCACTCTGGAAATGATCTGGCCACACCAAATAAAGCCGAAGAGAGCACCCACCCATGATCCCCTGAAGGGCTCTACATGCCCCCAAGGACTCCAGTGCATGTGTCAGGACATACGGACAGAACGCTCTCAGAATCGCAGTCTACAAAGGCTTCACACTGGGAAAAACTCACATGGCTGTTAAGTGAATGAGCTACACCTACATGCAATAAGTGACTGATTTGACCAAAAATGTTAATAAATTAGGTCAGAAAAAGTACAATTCAGAAATAGGCAAAAATCAAAGCATTTTTCTGGGTATATATGCATATGTGGTAAAACTTAAGAAAGGCAAGGAAATGAGGGCCACGAGCCAGGACAGTGACTGCCTGCAGCCGGGAGGAGAGTCCCACCTGGAGCAGAACGAGACACATTCCAGGTGCTGCAAATGCTCTCCTTCTTGAAGGGTGTGTTTCCACAGATGCACGCCTTATATCCTGTCCTGTCTGCATCATCCTCACAGGCTAATGAAAGGGGCCGTCAGCATGAACTGCTCTCCGTGAATGGGCTGTGCTGGCTGGCGCATGGTCTGACTGACCTGGAGTGGCGGTTCTCGGCTCTGCGGCCTGTGTGTCAGGAGCAGTGACTCAGCTTTGCACTCTGCTCCCAGACAGCTGCACCACTCGGTTTCTAGGGAGCCACACTCCTTGGACTTTTCTCCTAAGTGTTCCCTCCCTCTCGTCTCCACTGCTGTCTTCTCGTAATGCTGGCGTTTCCCAGAGTCTTCAATATCATCCTCTCTGTGCTCACGCTCTTGGGAATCTCAAGCAGCCTCATAATTTAAATCCATCTTTACGCCACTATCTCCAACTCAGTCCCTCTCTTAAACTCCACCCTCACTCATACTGTCCAGGTATGAGTGAAATTCCACATGTCCAAAAAACCATGCTCCCAACATCCCCAAACCTGCTCTCACATGTTAACCACCCCTATTTATATGCCAGTGCCTTCCTTACTTAGGAGGTCCACACTGCCTATCGCTCAGACCAAAAATCACGGAGTTGTCTCAGTCTGCTCTCCTGCAGCCAGTCCATCCACAAATCCAGGTGGCTGAAAGCCTGGCATATCCACACTCTGAAGGTTTCTTCACCTCGCCCGGGGCCAGTACGCTGATCCAGGCTACATGGATGTCACACTTGGGTTGCTGCCATAACTTCCCATCTGGTCTCTCTGCTTGCACCTCTGACCCTCGGTAAGTTTGTTCTTCACAAGCAGCAGAACAGCCTTTTACACCCAAGGAAGCTGCTGGCTCTCCTGTTCACCATTTATACCAGCTGCTCATTTTGCTCAGGAAAAGCCAGCGCTGCCTATCCTTTTAACCCAGAGCAACCTTAACATTGTCTTAAAAAAAAAAAAAACACGTTTTTTTCTGGGTTTAAGAAATGCAAAAATAAACAAACAAAATTGAGCTTTAAAAAGTGATTCCTAAAACTAGTCTTCATTATATTCTGACCTGAATAAATTTTAACCCATGAATACTCTAAAATGACAGCTCACTACAGTTTCACACATGTATTTGTCTGTTTATTTTAACATAATGTTCTTTTTTTCTTATTAAATTTTTTATTTTTTAAATAAAATAACAGTAGTTGTAAATGGCAAAAAAAAACAAAAAACAAAAAAAACCCACATTTTATTACTTGGGAAATAAAACTTTTGCAGAAATGTTTTAATGCCACCATCTGTTTTCCCCCTTCATTCCCTACACTTGCTCCACTGAATCAAAAAACAAACTATTTTTACTGGTACAAGAGCTTGAAAAGTCTGGGAAGTACTAGCCAAAAAGTTTAACAAGCATGTGCCTGTATCAAGTTCAGTAAAGCAAAGAGAAGGGACACTACATTGGCCATAGAACACACCCACAACACCCTCCCCAGCTTACTGGTATGTGACACAGAAGTTCTAAGCCTCTCAGACCCTCTGTTCCATCTACAGGGAAGGAATAATTAAATGAGATGATGCATGTAGAATATACAGCCACAGCAGCTACCCACGTTTTCAGTTAATACCACACTACATAATGGTACGTGATAGAAGAGAGACGGGGGGAAGAGAAGCCAACCACCCTGGTACAGAGAATTGCTTAATTCCCCAACACTATTCAGAACTGGTAGCACAGGGTGGAGACAGAAAGCACTCTGGGAAGCTCACTACTGTCTTACATTCCCTGTGAGGTGTACCCTTTCCTGCTTTCACCAAGGGGCCACAGCAGAATCCATGTCCCACAAACGCCCACTGATTCTCACCAGCCTGCCGAGGGCTAGGCAGAGGTGGCAGGGATTCCAGAGGCAATACCAGAGCATGGTCATTACACACTCTGAAGTGAACTGTCGTTTACAAGATAAAACGTTCACTCACCTTTCTTGAATTTATGTACCGGGAGTTTCTTAAGTTGATCTTTACGAAGTCTATTTCTTCTAGCTCTGTGTCTGTCCTGGACAAATTTTGTGATCTAAAGATAAAAGGAAAAAAATAAAAAAAGAGTCAGATATTAAGCATACAAATAGGAATGGCTATTAAAATAACAAATATCTTTTAAGTTTCTGGATAGCTGCTGCAAACTACTCAATTTATTTAAATCCTAATTACAATATTATTATAAAGCATTAAATTAAAAGTGATAAGTTAATTCATATATTATCCTTTGAATTTTTTACGTATTGATCTTGATCATATTTCCTGATACATTATAAATAACCTATAACTGCTTGCTTACAAAAATACAAATAATAGACTATTACAAAGATTTCAATGGGTCAAAAAGAATGAGAAGTTGAGATTCCTTTGAAGATACAAAGTAATAAAATTTTCAAACAGATACCTATTAGTCACTGCACTTTTAGTTCTAGCAGTACAATGGACATAACATTAAATACTTCTACTACATGTTTTCAAAAATGTAAGACAAAATACATAACACATTTTATAACCTCCTAGAGTTGCAAAATGAAAAGGAAGTCTGCAAGCCCAGAACCAAGTACAAAATCAGCAGCCCTCAGGAAAATGTGACAGGCTTGACTACGTCACAGTCAAGGACATCTGTCCTCAAAAGGCAGTTAAAAGATAAGAGACTCCACAGACTCGGAGAAAATATTTCCTAACTGCATACATAATAAGGAATCTGCATCCAGGACGTATAAAGAATTTTCAACATTCCATTTTTAAAAAGCCACCCACCAGAAAAAAACGAATGGTTACTGACCCACAAAAGAAACACACATGGCAAGTAGGCACTTCAGAGAGCCCCCAGCACCAGCACTGGAAGACAAACCTGAAATCACAACTCAGCACCAACGGCAGGCACACGTCCTCCAGCAGGCGCACCCGCACCACCAACAGGGGCACGTCCTCCAGCAGGTATACTAGCACTACTGACAGGCATACCATCCTCTAATAGGTACATTGGCTGAATGACCAAACTTTAAAAGACGGACTATGCCAGTGTTGATATGAAGGGGAGAAACCAAATTCTCATTACTACTGATGAGACACAAAATGGTACAACCATTTTGGCAATTTCTTACGAATTTAAAAAGACACATCATTTGATTCACTCCTAGATATGCCCACTGAACAGAAATAAACACGTATGTCCATACAACTTGTACATGATTGCCCATGTCAACTTTATTTGTAGTAGTTAAAACTAGTTTTAACCTAGAAACAACCCAAACATTCACCAATAAGCAAATGGAAAACGGTGGAATATTTATACCACAGAATACAACTCAGCAATAACAAGATGAATAATCAATACCCTGAGGAGCTCAGGGAGACTCTGTCTCCAATAAAATATAAAAAAGGGCTGGGGATGTGGCTTGGTGGTTAAGTGCCCCTGGGTTCAATCCCCAGTACCAAACAAACAAACAAACAAACAAACAAAATGAATTAATGGAAGTAAGACCAATAGAAGAGAAGTAGACCAGCAGGTAAGGGCAGGGAGAAGGGGAGAGAGGAGGGCAGTACTGGGGACTGACGTGGAGCAGATGATGGTATGAGTACTGGATCACGTCAGAATGAACCCCGCTGTCCTGTGCAACTATAACGCAGTAATAAAAAAAGAAGCTTAAAAACAAAAGGATGGGGGTCAATCAAAGGAATACAGGACTCACATTTAACAAGAAAAATAATGTAGTAATGGATTATAACCCAAGCACAAAATAAATACACCTGAATGCATAATATAAGTGATTGAATGAATGAATGCTGAAAAGAGGAAAGTCTTCCTTACAGAAGTATTTCAAATACTTCCTGTTCCAAGAGGTAGACTTAATTCCTGAGCCCCACCCTTAGAGTAGGCTAGGCACAGTGCCTCATTTCTAAAGAAAGGGGTACTAACTTCACAAAGGGGACGCTTGGCAGATGCTGCCTACCTGATGGTGGAAGGGCTGCACCATCCAGGCTGGTGCCTGCACATCATGGACCCCCGACCCAGGGGTGAGAAAACACCCTTCACCGCTGTGTTGATGCTCCATTTGAAAAACTTAACCCAGTCTAATCACCGAGGGAAAAAAAGCAGATGGCAGACCATCCTACATGGTACCTGGCCAGCAGTCCTCAAGACCACCAAGTTCATGAAAAACAAGGACAAACTGAGAACTGCCACAGCTCCGAGCAGACAGGGAGATGTGACACCACCATGTGGACCACGAGGCTGGATCCTGGGACAGAAGCAGCCCGTTGGTGAACACGCCCATGAAATCCAAACAAAGGATGGGCTTGGTCAATAGGAATGTACCAACGCAAACTGCTCTTTGACAAATAACGTAGAATATCGACAATGGGGAAAACTAGATGAGCAATGCATAGGAGCTCTTTTCTTTGAAACTTTCTGTAAACTTAACATTACTTCAAAATCAAAAGTTTATTTTAAAAACGCAAAGTTTTTATATCTTAGTAATAACTAATTAGAAATGCGATTTCAAAAATCTTTTATAATAGCAAAAAAAGAAAAAACTCTTTATGTAATAAGTCTAACAAGACACAGAAGATTTACAGAAAAAATGACTAAAATGATAGATGTAAAGGACCTAAGTAAATGAAAAAATATCACAATATCATGGGAAAATTAAACATTTCAAGATGGCACTTGACCTCTAAATTAATCCATAACTTCAATATGGATAATAAACTCACTGGATGTTAATATAAGTATTCTTTATGAAAAATAAGCAAAAATTTAGAAGAGAGGTATTGCTTTATATTTTTGCAAATGTCTTTGACTATGTGTGAAGACAACGCAGAGGGCTCCTCATCTGCTGTCTCCCTGTGTTGTTACCCCTCGGCCTCTGGAACCTCCGCCACACCTCCTAGAGGAATGGGAAGGACGGACGAGGGCGCCCTGTGCGCAGCCCTGCTCTGGAGAACATGTGCTCTCCCCTGCCCTCCAGCCTTCAGTCTTCCTGTACATTTTAACACAAAAACCCTCAACTGCATGGGAGCTGAAGAGTCTGATGAACGCTCACATCCAGGACATACTGACACTCACTACATTTCATCATGCATCTGCTCCTCTGTCTACCCACCAATATGTCTTTTTTGATTCCTCTTTATTTTTTACAATACATTTCAAAGTAAGTTGCAGATAACAGTATACCTCCCCCAAATACTAAAGCATAGACTTCATCACTTAAAAGGGTTTGTTGTTGTTTTCACAGTTCCTTTGTTTTCTTTTGAGGTACAATTCACATACAATGAAATGCACAAAACTAAGGATGCGACTGGGTTTCACATACAATGAAATGCACAAAACTAAGGATGCGACTGGGTGGATTCAGACAAATGCCACCCATCTGTGCAACCTCTATCAAGACACAGAATGTGACCCTCCCCCTGAAAGTTCCTCACGTCCTCCTCAGCAAACTCCTCGCCCTCTCCCCACGAGCGACAGCTGTTCTGGTCTCCACTCATGTTATCTTTGCTTTTCTGGAACTGCACACAGGTGGGCAGACAACAGCAGGCACTCTTCTGTGTCAGGCTCCTCTCATCCAGCACAATGTTTTCAGATCCATTCATACCACTTTTTTTTTATGATTATTAAAAATTGATTCACCTACCATGAAAATGACTATCAAGATGAGACAGATGCCTACGATGATGAGGAAGGGGATTAAATAGTATTCCAGAGGAAGGCTGAATTCTGGAACCAGGATAATGTGGCCCCTACAAGAAAGCAAAAAACAAGCACTGATTATGAGGAAGTGCTGTCAAATTATGAGGTTAAATAAAATCAAGTAAAAATATGTTTTAAAAGACACATGGGCATTACAATTCAACCACTACACAGGTTTCATTTTCTTATATTCTAGGATTGAACCCAGGGTGCTTTACCACTGGGGACAGCCCCATTCTTATTATTTTTAATTTTGAGACTCAGTCTCACTGGGTTGCTGAGGCTGGCCTCAAAGTTGTGATCTCCTGCCCCAGCCTCCTGAGTTGGTTACAGGCATGCACCGTGGCAGCTGGCTACACATCTCATTTTCTAATAAACAATTTCCAGTAAGTGAAGGGATGCTTTTTATATCAAGTCTACTTTCCATACTTTTCAAAATAATTTGCCTATATAATTAAAAGAAGATCCTGGACTGGGTGAAGAAAATCAGTCCATCAATACTATCCACTTCCTTCTGTGGAAAAACAGACACCACTGACAAGAGCGCTCCATGCCTCTTCCCAACATCCTTCCTGTGCAGCTGCTGCACTGCTGACATCTCTCTTCTCCACTGCTTTGACTGAAAAAAACAAACTACAGAAATACGTGTGCCGTGGAAGTGGAAGGTCTCATTCCCCTGGGTTATCAACCATGTTATTAGCTACTGTGACATTACTATTAGAAAAACTGGCAGGGACCCATGGAATAAAAATCGTGATCAGAATAATTACACTATTTGTTGCATGAGCAATTTTTACATGGCATCAAAACTGTGCATAAAAATCTCCTCAGTCTAGGGAAGGGTCTGTGTAATGTCTAGCAATGTGACTGACAGCTAACTGCATGGGGTCCATAATGCCGGGCTAGGATGGTGCCAGCAACAGCTACTCTGTTACCCATTATTGGGTGGTGGTTTTTGTTTGTTGGTTTGGTTTTTTAAATAAAGCCAGGTACTTCATAATACAAAGGTTCAGGGTAAAATAATAATTCGCAGTATAAAAGGTGAATAAAAGAAGGTGGATTCTCCTTCCCCCATGATGGAGGAGGTACTCACGATTCCTCTGTTCTTAAGAAACAATTCATGAAAGCAAACTATTTCTACTCATGGTATTATTTATTATACTCACATTCAAGAAGTTCTATTGAGCTTCACCAAAAACAAATACCAGGAATAGTCCTCCAAAATCTAAACACCTTCCCCAAACTGCCAAGATTGCTTGAATACAAGTGGGCTTTTTTTCTCTCTTTTCTTTTCTTTCTTTCTCTCTTTTTTTTTTAACTTCAGTCACTTTCCAACAGAATGACAAAGAATTTCACATGCATTTTTTTTGGTAGCTTTAATCATCAGTGTTAAAAAGACGAGTGAAGCAGGCCTGGGCTGATCTATTTGTACCATCTCTTCCAGCAGAAGGTCAAATCTGTAAATAATGTACCTATTCTTGGCACAAACTCTGAGACTGCCACGAGCCAATGTTACCACTTCTAAGTACAAAGGGCCTTTCTGTGAGCCGCTAATCCTCTGTAGCTGCCCCACTCCACCCCATCTACCTGCTATAAATGAACATTGCTGGGATTTAGAAGCTAGACTACTGCACAGCCTCAACTTAACCGATGGTAGCTTCTTCATATCTCAGCAGTAAGAATGCTTACACCTTTTATATTCTGATCTTCTCTTCTCTTTATGTTTCTGACCTCCTAAGAAGCATTAGATTTGTACAAGATAAATAAACACTGTCCCATAAAACAAGCCCCAGGGTTGCTCAGAAATAAATGAGCTGCTAGGTAAGAAGAAATAAGCTGAAAAGAACAGTCCCAGTGAACTAGAAATCAACTCACCTTAGTAGAAACTTCCTGTGTGCTTGTAACTACAAAAATGAAATCAACTCCAGAATCTTCCAGAAGCAATTTTGGATTCACTAGCCTGATTCTAATATTTGACACTTTATTAATGCTTGCCTGCTGTATTTTAAGTAATTTCAGTTTGCCGCTAAGATACGGTATGATGATTTTAAATGGTCCATGATGAATAAAAGGGGAACACCTTGAATTAAGAGCTGAATGCACGTGCAGGATGCTGCATTGTTACCCCTGGGGATTGCTAATGGGACGGTGAGGACATAGGGTGTCAGTCCTGTGGCTCTGCTTCTGTTTGCTCCGAAGACTCAGGTCTCCCACAGTGGAGCCTGCAGTCACCCTTGTCCTGGTCCCAGACTAATCTGTATTTGAAAAAAGGAGGTATTAAAATAGCTTTAGTAAGTACCTTAGCACCTGCCTCCATGTCCACTCCTGAGGACAGTACACTCCAGGAGCTAAAGTGGAGTCCCAGTGACCCAGGAAATAAGGCCTTACTTTCCTCTGCGTGTGTTCCCAGGCTCATTTCAAATGAGTGCTGAGACCTAAGCTTCTTAACAGTATCTCCCAACCCTGCTGTTCACCGAGGCCTTGCCTTCTGGTGTGCTCTGACACCTGACCCCCACTGTACCAACTACAGAGCTTCAGTGGACTTATAGCCACAGCACAGCTTCGGGCCTACAGACCAACGGTCCAGGGGACAAGCTGTGCTCAGATCGCACCCCACTACTGCCTCAGCTGACTCCCTGCACAAACCCACTGCCCCTTTCAGACAAAGCCCGTGGCTGTCTCGCCCAACATCCTACACCCCCTACTAGACAGGCACAGTAGGCTCTATGTCCCCATGCAGTACCTCCTGATTTTCTGCCAGCGTACTGCTCTGTCGTGTTGAAGAACCTGAAGTGGACAATAGCAGGCTAACTTCACCAGCATTTACTGAACATCAGTGACGATGACAACATAATCTCCGTCCCCAGGGGTAGGGATGGGACATAAAAAAAGCATAGGCATAACAGAGAGGACAGAAAGCTGGAGGCGGAGGAAGCACAAGCTCTTTCCCCCAACTCCTCCTTTTCAAAAGAGAAAGCAAGTCCATGAACACTCAGGGGCCCGCTGAGAGCCCTCCAGCAAGCTCCCTGTGCTCACCGCTCCGTGACGACTCTCCTTCCCCTGCAACCTTTGAAAATTGTATGCCACCCAGCTATTTACTTTTCATAGTATAGTAAAAATTTGCTTGTAGAGTTAAAGTTTTTAAAAGACCAAAGTAGACAAAGGACAACACTTTACAAAAATATTCCCTATGAATAAAGAAATATTAATGCCACCAATGAGTTTTCTTATCAGATTGGCAGTTACCTAAAAAGACCAATAACTACCTTTTTGGGAGGACAATGTGACCAATGAAATTTTTAATGAAATGTAAAACGATTTATCCTTAATCATGTGCAGGTGCTTTTGCTAAAGAAGCAGCTGTACAACTACACATAATGTATGGTCAAAAATACTATCATAGCATTCTGTCTAGCACACAAGTTATTTATTTGAAGAAGGACAAAGGTTAACACCTAAGAAAAATTTACTATGTATTAGATAGTCTTCAAAGAATTTTATTCATGTATTTACTAATCCTTACAGAAATGCTATATACGCAGATTCTATTATTATTTTCCCATTTTTAAAGAGGAGGGAAGCTAAGGCTCAGAGATGATGAATTTTTGTTGAAAGTCACAGGCTAAGAAGTGATGAAGTCAGGATGATAAGCCATGCTTATCCAGTGGCTTTACAGGTTAGGTAAATCAAGAGTATCTAAATAATCAACTATCAGACTTGTTTTTTAACAGTAGCTAAAAGACTGGAAAATAGCTAAAAAGAATGAAATGCAATACAAGAGGAATTGATACATACTTTCTCAATATGAGAAAAAGAATCTTAAAGAATAAACAAGCATTCTCACAAAAGTGAGACACAAGAGGAAGATGCCCACCACCTCCACTGTTATTTAATGTGGGGCTGAAGTCATTGCCAATGCAACTGGATAAGAGAAAGGCATTAGAAGTATAAAGAAGAAAAAGCAAAAGATAAAACTATTTATATTTGTAATGGCAAACTTAACAACAGTAAGAGAATTCTGTCCAATTACAGATTGTAATATCCCGCATATAAAATGAGCTTTCGTATGTACAAATAAAAACCAGGTGGCAGATGAAAACAAGGAGCAGACCCTACTCATGATAGCAAACACTAGAAAACCTAGCCATAAACTCAATAAGAAATGTGTTTCTCATATAGATTTTGGACTAAAAGCAACTAAACAAAACTCATGAGTACTAACTGAACAAATGGAAAGAAGGATATACCACATTCTTGAAAAAGGAAACAGCATCCAAAAAATGTCAATTTTCTCTAAATTAATTTAAGCACAGTGTAATCATGATAAAAATATCATCAGTTTTTTTCTGGACCTAGAGAAGTTAGTTATTAAATTTCTTTGGGAGGAGAAATTAGAACCTTCACATGTGGCTGGTGGGTTACAAAATGGTGCAGGCACTTTGGAGAAAAGTCTAGCAGTTCCCTAAGGTATCAAACACAGAGTTACTATGTAACCAGATATTCCACTTTAGATACACACCCAAGAGAAATGACAACACATACACATGTAAAAACTTGTATGTAAGTGCTCATATTGTTCATAATAGCCAGAATGTTTTGGCAACAAGCTAAATGTCCATCACCTGAAGAAAGGGTAAACAAAATGTAGACTATCCACACAGTGGAATATCATTCAGAAACAAAGAAAGAATGAAATACCAATTCACACTATGGAAAGACACATCTTGAAAACATTATGCTAAGTGATCACATTTTAAAGACCAACTCATAAATAAAATGAAAATGTCAAAACACAAAAAACCTTTTGAAGCGTATCACAAATGTCTAATATATGTAAACAAAGAAAATGACCAACAAGCTAACAGGAAAATAAAATGGTTAAAGAGTTAATAGAAAGAAAACGCAAACAGCTAAAGCATAAGAAAAATGTGCTTGCATTTGGTTGTAAAAAGAGATATACACATTAACACTACAGCAGGATGCCACTGCTCTCCTATCAGACAAGCAAAATTCAAAAACCTGACAACAAACTTGGTTGGCGAGGCTGTGGGAAAGCAGGCATTATCACACATGAACTGGTACAACCTTGTGAATGGAATCAGACAATACGCAGGCAAGATGGCTATGCACTTGACCTCTGAACCGCAACAACAGTTACAGGAATCCATCCCAAAAGTATACCCACAAAAACACTGAAGGACTTCTCTACAAGGTTATTAAATCAGCGCCAGTTACGACAAAAGAATGTGAACAATTCAAACGCCCAACAGCAGGGGACTGCTGAGGTGAAGCAACGCAGCTGCAGCCAGCCGAGGAATGGAGTCCACACAGCCAGGAGAAGGCACGACTACCTATCTACTCCAGTGTGGTCTCCTGGACACACTGGAAGCCAGGGCAGGATGAGAAACTCCGTTCACACACTGGGAGTTGAAGATAAGGAAGAAAAGATACGTAATTTGCCTATGATTTTTTAATTTAATGAATTAAATAATAAACTACATCTTTTTGAAAAAACTGTTACTATTACAAGGCAAGGATCAGATCAAGATGGACAAGGTGGATAATGCTCAGAATCTGAACTTCTTGGAATATACTTTATTTTTGTTGTTTTGACTTTATATTTAACTATAAAATTGTGATTGGGAAGAGGAGCACTACTCTTCATACTGTGAAAGGAATGAATCAAATAGGCTTGTGTTTCCAGTCGTAAATAACAGCATAGAGGGTAATATTCCACATCTTTTTTTTAAGTAAAAAAATGTGAATTTATTTATTTTAATACACATTTTAAGTGTTACCTTAAGATAATAAAAATAAATAAGCATGCCTGGAGGCACACACTTAAAAGACAAAGAAGAGACTGCATGGAAGGAGTAACAATTTCATAAATGAGAGGTGAATATGAGATGTGACCAACATGTCACATTTCTAGCCAGTCTTTGTTCTAACCCTTCCTGAAGACCCTGGCTAGTAGGCCATGACAAGAGTACACCTGTGTTCTTATGGCTTAAGACAGAGCATGCTTGAAGAGTGGAATGGGCTTCCTTTTTACAGAAGTGTTACTTTGTTCATATGCAGGCACTTCAAAAGACTATGGAAGCAAAGCCCCTGACCTAACCTTCCAAAATATCTTTCAATATTCCACGTCTTTACAACAAAATAATTTTAATATCTATTATGATATACTCTAAGCAAGGGAAGAACTGCTTTTCAAAAATGTTGGCAATAAGCCAGGCACAGTGGCACACACCTGTAATCCCAGCAGCTCAGAGGGCTGAAGCAGGAGGATCATGAGTTCAAAGCCAGCCTCAGCAACTTAGTGAGGCCCTAAACAACTCTGAGACCCTGCCTGTAAATGAAATACAAAATAGGGCTGGGGATGTGGCTGAGTGGTCGAGTGCCCCAAGTTCAATCCCCAATATTAAAAAAAAAAAAAAATTGCTGGCAATAGTACTAATATTATTCTCCTGAATCTGTTGTGTCTATATTATATAATTAAAACTAATAATAATTATTATGTTTGTGTCTTACACTTAGAAAACTAAAACACAGATTTAAAATAAATGAAGTAAAAATTCTGTAGTCCTGAATTTAAATTGTAAGCAATAGCATCCTCTCAGGACTTATTTTATCTTTTAAAAACATATATTCAGCACTACAAAAAAGTACATAAATATGTTGTGAGAATTCACATATATTTACATCTATACATAAAATATTGAATGCATTCATGTATTTTTTCCTAGCTTTTTTGCTGGAAGGAAGGAACAGAGAGGGAGAACAGGTTAGGTACGCAGGTAGACAGACGGCTGGAAAGGGCCAATAGAAATGTACAGGTCTACAAACCCTTACCCACAATTCTAAAACCTAAAAAGCATTAAAATAGAACATTGGTTTGGGTTTAATCCCCAGTGTGTCCACACATGCACACGCACATCTATTTAGATGTTTGAGATCTCCTAGTCAATCTGAAATGAACTGACAGGAAAAGACACTCATAAACTCATGGCAGTTACATTAACTTGTTTAATTACAGATGTTGCCTCACGTCCTATTTGGAATGTTAAAACTTTTAAAAATCTAAAACTTTTCCAATTCCTCAATATATTTCCTCCAAGAGGTAGGATAAAAGGTATTGTGGATTTGTCTTAACATGGAAAGAATATTAACTAAATAAAAAAAAAGTTACAAAATATTATGTATTGTGTGGTTCCATTTTATGAGCAAATCATTAGCTAACGTGCGTAATCAAACTGAGGAAAACTAAAGGCTTGTAACAGCTATTGTTGAACAGCATCATGGGGGACTCTATTTCATATGCTTTGCACTTCAGAAGTTTTACATATTTTACCAGCATGTATGTATTACTTTTTAATGTAAAAGGTATGATTTTATAATTAAAAACAAAAAGGCTCTTTAAGATACATGTGCTGGTTAATCTGAATTGTCAACTTGATTGGATTAGGAAGCTTCTAGTGGGGGCTGGGGTTGTGGCTTGGTGGCACAGCGCTCGCCTAGCATGTGTGAGGCACTGGGTTTGATCCTCAGCGCCACATTAAATAAGTAAATAAATAGATAAATAGATAAATAAAGAAATAAATATATATATTGTGTCCATCTACAACTAAAAAAAAAAACAATTTGTTTTTGTTTTTTAAAAAGAAGCTTCTGGTGATCTCAATGAGGGGGTTCCTGGGAATGATTGGCATGTGGGACAGTGAGGTGGAGACCCTCCCTGAGCATGGGCAGCACCCCCCAATCAGTTGAGGCTTGGATGCACTAAAAGTTGGAAGAACCAGGAGGCAATGGCAGATGTGAGCTCCCTTCTTCCTGAGCGGGTTCTTGACCACTGCCGACATTACCTTAGGATATCAGGCACCAGCTCCTCCACTCTTCCAAAGCAGACTCTGCCCGGTGACTCTCCAGGGAGTCTCCAGGCCTTTGGTCCTGGACTGGGTGGCATCAATGATGCCTATTGTTCTGCGGTTCCAGCTTTCTGGACTCAGCAGCTATTGGTTCCCCAGCTCTCCAGCTTGCAGACGGCCACTGTGGGACCATCCAGCTTCTGGTGGTATAAACCAACCTAATAAATCCCCTTTTATAATCATACCTACATATATCTCCATCCTGTTGGTTCTGTTCATCTAGAGAACCCTGACTAATACAATGCATATTAAAATGTACAGAATTTTTCTAATGAAGTAACAAAATCTACGTAAAAAACAAATATTAGTTCTCCCCTCTATTAACTATGTAAACGTGGCTGACAAAATGCCATCTTTGTGACTGTTTTTTGATTCAACATTCAAAATTACATTCCCTAACTTAATAAATATGTTCTTAGCATGTGTGAACAGTATTTTAAATTATCAATACTGTATGGTGAAAAATGACAAAAACAGTTAAGAGAGTATCTTGCCTGCTTTTTTATGCATTTGCAAACTCAAATATTCATAGCTTCCACCCCAAATAATTAGAATTTTATTTCAGAGTGCCAGTTTCTTCTTTGGCAGAATGTGAACCACTGATCGTAATAACCTCTAGAGGGCGTTGTGAGAATTCAGTGGATGGCTGACCAAGGTAATGACGTGTTCCCGCGAGGGCCTGGAGCTCCCTACGCGCTCATTGAACACTAGCTGCACTTGTTATCCATATTTTGTTATTATTCTTCTTAGCTACTGCCCCTGTGTTCTGGAGATCTGTCTCCTGGAAGCAGCTCTGGAGTTCGTTCACTGCATTACTGCAGATGAGGCAGCTATGCTTGTGCTAATTCTAGCTCCTTTGTAATGAGATTTGGGAGGAAAGGTCCACATCCAAGATCTTATTCCAAATAAACTTATAAAACTTTAAAACTGACTTTTTTCTTTGTAAAAGTTGGTCACACTGATTCTATGTTGATAAAATAATTCCTTTAAATAGAATATAAACCGGGCACAGAGGTACACACCTGTAATCCCAGCTACTTTGGAAGCTACAGTAAAAGGATTGCAAGTTTGAGGCCAGTCTGGGAGATTTAGCAAAACTCTTTCTCAAAACAAAAAAATTAAAAAGGGCTGGGAGGGGCTGGGGTTGTGGCTCAGTGGCAGAGCGCCTGCCTTGCACACGTGAGGCACTGGGTTCAATCCTCAGCACCACATACTAAATACATAAATAAATAAAATAAAGGTCTGGGTAAAAAATTTTTTAAAAAAGGGGGCTGGGGATATCACTTAGCAGCAGAGCACTTGTCTAGCATAAGACCCTGGGTTCAACCCTGAACATTGTGTATATATAAATGTTTATATATGTGCATGTAAACATGTCATCATGGAAAAGGTAGGTTGCATAGTTTTTAAATAGCAGTGGTTTGACTGAAATATAAAAGGCAAAATTTTATCTTAGTAGCAACATTGGTGCCAACATTACCAACTCTCTAGTATATGAATATACTTTAATATATAATCATACACAGAAGAAACAGTATGATAGTCTTACAATCATCATGACTTAAAAAGAGATAATTCAGGCAATAGAGTTCACACTAAAACGTAATCTTGGCTACAATTAATATTATATAATTCCACCCTAACATAAGGAAGAATTTAGCCAGGCATGGTGGCACAGCCTATAATCCCAGAGACTCAGGAGGCTGGGGGAGGAGGATTCCAAATTCAAAGCTAGCCAGTCATAAAATAAATAATGAGCTGGGTGTGTAGCTCAGAGGTAAAGTATCCCAGGTTCAATCGCCAGTACCAGGAAAAGAGAGAGAGAGGGAAAGGGGGGGGGGGGGGGAAGAATTTTAAGTTTTATGGTTATGATTATTTTTGATATGCATTACTTACCCTTTTTCATATGTGAATTCATCTTTCAGGGAATTGGCTGATGATTCACCAATAAATACAGATGGAATGTCAATTTTCTTTAACACATCAACTGTATAAAAGAACAATAAAATGATTGGTAAAAGCCCATTCTTAGTACACAATCAACTTAACTTTCCTCATAATAGCAGCAAATGAAACTGGAAACAATTATAATCAACTGGTTGATTTTCCAGACTGTAAAATTCCCCTCACTATCCAAGTGGTTTAGAAATATGGTACAATTAAAAAGTGGAGTATTTACAATTAAAAAGTGGAGTATTTTTTTGCACATATATGCTTCCTCAGTTTTGTTGTTTTTTATTTTTGGTACCATGGATTGAACTCAGGTGCACCTGACCACTGAGCCACATCCCCAGCCCTATTTTGTATTTTATAAGACAGGGTCTCACTGAGTTGCTTAGCACCTCGCTTTTACTGAAGCTGGCTTTGAACTTGTGATCCTCCTGCCTCAGTCTCTGGAGCTGCTGGGAGACATAATTTTTTTATCTTTAATATTTCCATTTGACTTTTTTCTCTATAGATGTAACTTGAACTGTTAGAATTTAATTTCTTAGTAAAGAAGAGAAAAGGCTTCTTTTACATACCCATTTCCAGGAGAGTGAGAATGTTCCACCACAGGCCCCAGCACCACACTGCACACCCTAGCCGTCCAGAGCCAAAGAATGGCAGGCTGGACGCAGAGCAAGGGATGCGAGGGCTGGGTGAGCTCCTACTTCCCTAAGCCAGGAGTTCCCAGTAAAGTTCTGTTTAGACTGGAATCTCAAGACATTTGACCCTTGCACCAATGTTCAAAACCAAAATCAAATGCCACCAAAATTACCCATTACTCAGGAACAGAAAGAAAAACAATCTTACTATTACCAATAGAAGAAACTGCCTATTATTAGCTGAGAGTTAATTAAATAGGTTTGGCCTTAGAAAAAGGCTTTTTTTTTCCTATCGTTTTCAAAATAATTCTTGGAATTTTGAAAAATGCATATTCGTTATCCACTTAAAAAGTGGGGAGGAAACAAGAAAAGTAGAGCACAACCATAGCACTTCCCTCTTTGGGGCATATTTTACCAGAAGTAACCAACAGTCCTGTGAGTTGTAACAAACATATAATTATTTAACCACAACTAAGGTACAGAATGATCATCAGCCCTCAAAATTCCCTCAGCCCTTTTATAGTCAATTCCCTCCCCTAACCTCAGCAACTGCTGACCTGGTTTTTGGGCGTGTGTGTGTGATCTTTATAAAGTGTTAAAATCCTGGTATCCATCATCGAGTACTTTTTTCACTTCCTCTATTATTTTACACACATACACATTCACTCCCACACATTAGCCCTTCTCCTTGCACACATGCACACACAGGCACACACGCACATACACACTTAAGCACGTAAGTCCCAGGAAGACAGGAACCTAAGTGACTATGAAGGAATATTTAATCACTATTTTTATATCAACAGAATCGATAAAATTTTACTTTATCAATAGTATAAAAATAGAAGAAAGTAAAAGCTTTCTCCCCACTCAATGATACATGTAGATAAGCTGTCAATAAACATGCATCCACGCATCACTTTAAACAGCAGCAGAGCTATTGTTCTAGGACCATGTGTACTTTAGGGAGATATTTTCCATCTTGCTAAGAGATTTTTCTCTACCACATATCAGTTTAAAACTTATTTTATTTGACAATTAAAACTTGGAATTATATACCTTTATAAATATTTTGTTCTTTCATGAAGATACTCTGACAAACTCAAAGAGAAACTCTGGACTTAGAAGAATCAACCTATAATTACTGAAAATAACCCAATTCCTTCTGAACGATGTTATCTAGGAAGAAGGTATAAAGATGAGGAAGAAGACAAAGATGAGGAGAGGGAACAGCACCTTGAAGGCAGCAGCATTATTATTGACTGAAAAGGTTCTAGTTCATCAAAAAAACTTAAAAATTACTAAATATTTTTCATACATAAAATGACTCTGTGAAACACCAACTGCCAAAAGTGTCATCATATCACAGATATTACAACTTGAATGGCCAGCTCCAACCTCTCCTAGTTCCTACGCGCAGCTGGCTGTCCGGGGCCTCCACCCATCCGACTACTGGTGTATGGGACAGAGCCCAAGGGTCCCCCTTCCCTCAGTCTCCCCTGTGAATAGCATGGCCTGCATCCCTCAGGCCTGACCTCCTAGAGCCATCCTGGACCCCTCCCTGGCCTTGGCTCCACATATCAAATTCTGTCAACTTCAAAACAGACCCAGACCTGCCCGCTTCTCACAGTCTGCCTGCCAGGCTCCCCTCTGCTGGCCGGGCGGCTGCAGGGCTTCCTGGAGGCTCTGTCCTGCACCCAGGCCACCTTTCACCTGCACTCCACTCCCCACACACAGCTAAAGCCATCCTTCTAGAGGACGCCAGATCAACTCGTGCCACTGTCTGAACCCTCTTAGCACAACTCAAGTTCCAGCCTGACACGGCCCCTTCCCATGTCACTGTGGGCACTGTCCCCTTGATCACACTGCGGCTGGCACACCTCTGCAAACATCAAGCACGCTTTGTCCCAGAGCCTTTGCACAGGTGGCTCCCTCTGGAACATCCCTTGAGATCTCCAGGAGGCAACCTCTCACTTCAGACTGATGTTCAAACCTCAAAGCCTTATGAGAAGCCTCTGAGCACCTATCTAAATACTCACCCTCCTCTTCTCCCTGTCATTCGTGTCCCCTTACCCAAAGGTTTCTCTTCACAGAGTTTATTACTACTTGCCATAAGAGCCCTTCTATTTGATTTTGTTTTCATTTCTTCTCTCCCAATCTAGAATGTGACAATAACAATAATAACAAACATTAAATGATGACTAAACCAGGTAACTTCACAGCAAGCCAACAAGGTAAATACCCACCATCCCCATTTCACAAATGAGAAAACCAAGGCACAGAGATGTTGGACAGTGTGCACACGAACACTAGGTCCCAGAGCCGTGGGTGCCTAAGCTGGATTCAACCCTGGCAGGCAGTCTCCAGACAGTACTCTTAACTTCTGCACTCTGTTACCTCAATGAAAGGCACGAAGCAGAGCCTGTGACTACATAATTCCCTGCTATAGTTACAGTACCTAAACCAGTGCTTGCTGCAAAGCACACTATCCAAAAATATATGCAGAAGGAAGAAAGCAAGGTAAAAAGGAGAAGCAGCAAACCTAGAGACATTGGAAACCTGCCTAGGTTACAGAGCTGGGAACCCACTCCCCGGGACTCAAACTGGAGGCCAGCACCTCCTCCCAGGCCCCTCCCACTCTGCCACAGCCTGGGTTCTGTGCACACCTTCTCTCGCAGGGTCTTCACAGATGACAACGCCCTGCACTTCTACAGATCACAGCAGTGGGCTCAGGAGGGCCGAGTGACTTTCCCAAGGGCACAGGCTGTCCAGGTACTAGATCTCCTGGATCAAATTCAAGTCCTAGTCCTGACGCGGGTGTTCTTCCCACACGTTCTGCTACCTCTTGAAGACAAAGCATGCTATCGGCTCACTGACTTCACCCATTTGCACGCTGGCTGAAATAAAAGTGAGTGTATTTTTTGTATGAAACATGGTAGAAGGAGCTTTTACTAAAAGCTTGCTTTTGTTTCCAGACATTAGAATCTTAACTCAGGAAAGTGCCAATACTCCTTGTAGGTAGGGACTAAATCATGAAAACAGGAGTACAGTCAGACTTCTCCTAATACATCCATGCATTCTTTTCTCTACCAAGAAACACCAGAGTTGAAAAAGGTTAAACTCTTCACAACATTTGTCTTTGAATGTATGAAATGTTTAAATAGACACACACACACACACACACACGCACGCACGCACATACGAACTGAACGAAAAAAATCACAGAAAGTAACCCAAGCAACAAAGAATCAAACCCCTGAGCAATTTTTGGAATACAATAAATCAGTTGGAACATTTCCATAGCAACAGCAGGATGATATAGTTATTTTAATATTTAGCACATCCTCATTAGGAACTGACATAATTGTCACCAAAATGTTTTATGGTATTACAAAGACAAAACAGGATCTAAGGGGAACTGACACTTCCAGCTTCCATTTTCACTGAATATATGCTGAAAGAGCAAACAGTTTACAAATAATCAGTTTGCTCCACCCAGAACATATTGAGCCCTTGAGAAGGTCTGGATCAAAGTGCTAAGAGAAGCAATCTGGCACAGAACGACCACGGCCCATACTCCCACTCACATGTGAGTCTATAAAGTCGATCTCAGAACAGCCAGGTTATCAGAGAATGGCGACAGAGGGAGTGTGGGGAAAGTCTGACCAATGGCTACTAAGTCACAGCCAGATAGGAGCGAGAAGCTCTGTGGTGCTCTTGCACAGTAAGGTGGCTGATTTTGGAAGTTTTCACTATAGAGAAAGAATAAATGTTTGAGGAGATAAATATTTAACCCCATTTAAACATATGCAACATACACGTATTGGATATTACAAGGCATTCTATTAATATACACAAATTTTATCGTTTTGTGTATCAGTTAAAAATAAATTTAATTAGTAGAATCTGTAGTAGCTATTAGTTTATTTAATAAGTTAACTCCCTTCATCTAGTAAGTCCTGTAATTTCCACACAGTGGTTGTTGAACTGTTCCTGGAATGCTAGAAAAGCTTAGGATTACTTCATATATTCTACAATCATAAAGATTACTTACCTAGAATGTTAAAATAATAATTTAAAATATAAAGAAATCAACTAAGGAGCTCATTAAATTTTGGATATTATAATTTCACCTCACCATATTAGGGGTAAGGAGGACAATGACCAATGACAACCTAAAGAGCACTTCATTGGGCTGTGAGGAGATGGGTGGGTCAGAAGAACGTAAACATGTGCTGCTGTGAAGGTGGTCACTTAGAGCCCCAAGCACATTCCAAGCACCGTCCATTCATGGCTTTGTGTCCATACTTTGCTCCAAGCTTTACCTCGCACAGATGAACTGATGGGATTTAGTAGCAAAAGATCTTTTATGTACTGAAAGGGAACGAAAAGATCTTCTAATCATGAATGTTGGCAGTAAACATCTTAGTAGCAATTAGAAAGGTTTTGGTAGAACTTAGTGTCCTGCATTACAGAAACCACACTAAGTGAAACATACAGGTTAAAAAATCACCATTGAATAAAGCCACTGTAACTAAAGTTGGCTCATTTCCCTATAAGCCGAAGGTCCGCAGAGACTAAGGAAGGACATTCCTATTTCAAATGAAAAACATGCCCACACTATGTAAAGTCAAGAATGATAACCAATAAGAAAGCACAGTCATGTGGCTTTGAAATGCCACCAAAATAGCAGCTACTTAGAGTATCTGTGTATTCTGAAATTTCATGTTATGAATCTATAAATAAATCACAAAAATTTTTCTATGTCATTCTTAACTCAGCATCTTACTCTCTATTTAAAGCTTTGTTTTTCCTTCAGTTTTCAACAAAATATCAATAGATAAAAACTCAGGCTTAAAAAAATTTAATAGGTTCAGACAAGAACAAGTGAATTCCGCCTCCACTGTGAATTAGAGTAACTGAAGAGAGTAGAACTGGGAATTATGATAGAGAAAAATTTTTTAAACAAAAAAATGAGAGAAGGAAATCCAGTTACTTTTTAGCTTCAAATGCTCTGTCAAACAGGAGAGAAGAGAAGTGATACCTGTACTTACTGTCGTTGGATCCCATGCTAATGAGGTCATCAGAGTCCACATTGTGGACTATGGCTGCTTTGTATCCTGCTCTTTGTGCATTCAACACCTGCAAGTCAGAAAACACTGGTATGACAAGGAAGAATGCCCTTCAACTGCAATAAATATTAATAACTCTTACTACACATCTAGAACTACATTATGTACACATGTAGGAATAAGTCTCAGGTGTTCTTGAAGATTGAGAATGCTACAACTGATAACCAAAGACTTCTTAGGGTACCTTCCTGATCTCAGGGATGGCAGTAAGTAAAATCAGAAGCAAATAAAGGGCAGGGACATGTGCTCAAAGGCTATGTGGATCTGAAGCAATAAACCAGCCTGGCTCTAAACAGACTGTGGTGCTAGGGCTCAGGAGTCCTCAGACCTGGGGCATGCAAATCCCATCTCTGCCATTTAGCAGTGGAATAAACTCAGGGAAATTACTGGGTTTTTTTAATCTTCAGTTTCTTAAACATTAAAACTGTAATGGCAATGTCTTTATCATACATAAAATAATACTTTGAAAATGCTTAATTACTACCATGCCTAACACGAGTCAAATACAATCAATTTCTTATAATTACCTTGATCATCAACAATATTCCTTAAAATTCCGTTTGAAAACTTTGAAAAATTAACATTACCTCCAGTCTGAAGTTACTTACTGCTTCTACATAGCTATTTAATCTTTCTTAAAACTACCTTCCAAAATAGTAAGCTTTGCACCTTAAGAATATCACTGGATGTACTATAGAATCTTCTTCATGAAAGATTTGAAAAGCATCCAAACAAACTGTCACATCTCACTTGTAAAATGATAATCTGTTCTAAATAAAAATGCACCTGCAGCTAAACTACTTATCTTATAACCCTTCGACTAGTGGTAAACATTAAGGATCAAATCATTATGTCCATATTTGTTAAATAAACACACAAACACAAATGTATATATCTTATGTACTTAAAATGCTTCGGGGTATTTTTGAATATATGCTTTAAAACATAGTTGTATATAAAACTATAACAAGACCATAAACATTTATATGTATAGTTTTGAACACTTAATAGGAATTCTTAAAATTTATCACTTTATAATTGTTATATAGTAATATGTCTCTCAAAGTGTTTTCTGTGTACTTGTGTTTTTAAGAAACAGGCAAATTAATTTTTGAAAGGAATTTCCATGTCTAATATTAGTTCCACTTTAGTTACCAACATTAAAATGATTCAAAATTCTGTTACAATTGAATAAAAAGAAAACCTAAATCAAGTTCCAAGGAGTCAGGGGAAACCCAAGGAGTCAAGGTCGCAAGAGTAATAGGATGTGTGATTAGTCAGACAGACCTGGGTTCTGAAGCCTAGGCAAGAGACAAGGCCCCATCCTCAGGCCCCGTCCTCAGGCAAGCTGACTTCACAGTAAAACTCTCTCCTGCAGTACCCTTGACTTTTCTACAACTGTCCCACAATGCAAGCTGGATTTTTGAAAGAGACAGCAGTGTGAATAAAGCAGAATAATTTTATCCTATTCCTGAAAATAACTGAATCTGTAGGAAATATGAATGTCTCAAGAGATTAATATTTTATTCATCTTTGTAGCCTCCATAGCATCTATGAAGTAGCCTACAGGAGGAAATCACTAAATAAATACCAGTTGAATAAGTCAATGAATAAATTATTTGTTCAAAATGGCAGCTCACATTATAACATTATAAACCTAAGTGATAAAATTGGGCAGAGATTTTTTAAAACTAAAATAATTAGTTTGTTGACGCAGGACTTACTCCTCTGTCAGGAATAATAGCCAGAAATCAAGCAGACAATAAAACTGTCACAAAGAGTGTTGTACAGTCATGCAAAGGAAGAGCCCAAGTTTGCTGTTTTCTGCATACCAGTGCATGTTTTATTTTTAGGTGGATTTAATTATTCAATTCAAATTGATAAAACGTCACCCCCCCACACACTCTTCATTTCCACCTTCTAAAAGGAGAAAATAAAATCTCTTACAGATACTGTAATCATTAACCCTGATCTATCATGTATATTAACTTATATTTATTCATTATGTTACCACAGCAGTGAAGACTTCACTTAGCTTTTACTTCTGCTTGGCTGGGGTTCCTATGAGCTTTTCTGGTTTAATGATTGTTTTAACAATTTCCAAAAAGCTAACCAAATAAGGCCCAGGACCACCTCCAGGGACATCCATGGAAGCCCAGCCAAGGTCAGGCCCAGGACCACACTGCCACCCACACCCCCCCCCATCTGACGACCTGTGTGGGAACCCAGACCCAGGCCCAGGACTGCCTCCAGGGACCCCTGCAGGAGCAGGCCCAGGACCTCCCTCACTGTTCTGCACCAGAGCCCCTGCAGACCTGCCACAGCCTAGGCCAAGGTCAGGCCTAGCACTGCCCCTCCAGGCCTGTGTGAGAGCCCAAACCCAGGACCGACCCTGCACAGAATGGAGGTCCATGCTGTTGCTCCCTTCCCATATCCATCTTGGGACATTGCAGCCATCGCCATAGCCCTCCCCATATAGTAGCCTCCACCCTGGGACAACAGACAGGGCCTGGAGGCAGTGGCCCACCACAGCTCAGCATGCCACAGCGCTGCATCCCCACTCAATCAGCCCAAAGCCATTGTAAGTCCCGCCCTTTGAGCCTCATCTCTGAAAGTGGTTACGTCCATCTTGGGCCACCCCCACTGCCATCTTGAGCTCCCTGCACTACAGCTGCCACCATCTTTAGTGGCAGTAGCATCCATCTAGGGACACCTGCTGGGGACTGGAAGTAAACTCCAAGCTTAGGTACAAGTAATCTGTAGGGTCACTACAAGATTATAGGATAGAAACTGTAATAGCTCGGATCAGCACTGCAGGAAAGAAAGACACATAGTCAACATGAAAAAACAAGGGAAGAAAGTGCCCCAAATAAACCAAGATCCTACAATAATAGAATCCATTGACAGTACACTTGATGAAATGTCAGAGAAAGAATTCAGAATGTATGTAATCAAAATGATCTGTGAATTAAAGAATGACTTAAGTAAGCAAATACAGGCAAAAATTGATCACTCCAACAGAGAAAAGACAGCAAATAAAGGCAACCATTGATCACACCAATGAAGAGATACGGGAACAAATACAGGTAGCAAAAGATTACTTCAAGAAACAGATAGAGATTGTGAAAAAAAAATCAGAAATTCTTGAAATGAAGAAAACAATAAACCAAATAAAAAACTCAACAGAAAGCATCACCAACAGAATAGATCATTTGGAAGGCAACCTTAGATAATGAAGACAAAATATACAATCTTGAAAATAAAGGTGACCACATAGTGAAGATGGTAAGAAACCATGAACAGAACATCTAAGAATTATAGGATAACATCAAAAGACCAAATTTAAGATTTATCAGGATAGAAGAAAGCACAGAGTTTCAAACCAAAGGAATGCACAATCTCTTCAATGGAGTAGTACTAGAAAATTTCCCAAACATGAAGAACGAATTGGAAAATCAAATACAAGAGGCTTATAAGACACCAAATGTACAAAATTACCACAGATCCACACAAAGGCACATGATAATGAAATGCTTACCATACACAATAAGGATAGAATTTTAAAAGCTGCAAGAGAAAAGGAGCAGATTACGTACAGAGGGAAACCAATTCTGATTTCAGCAGATTTCTCAACCCAAACCCACAAAGTCAGAAGATCCTGGAACATCATATACCAAGCTCTGAAAGAAAATGGGTGCCAACCAAAAATCTTATGTCCAGCAAAATGAAGCTTCATATTTGATGATGAAATAAAAACTTTCCATGATAAACAAAAGGTAACAGAATTTACGGGCTGGGGTTGTGGCTCAGTGGCAGAGTGCTTACCTCTCACGTGTGAGGCACTGGGTTCGATCCTCAGCACCACATAAAAATAAGTAAACAAATAAAGACACTGTGTCCATAAAAAAAAAAAAAGAATTTACAGCAAGAAAGCCTATACTACAGAACACTCTCAGCAAATATTCCATGAGGAGGAAATGATAAGCAACAATGAAAATCTGCAGAGAGGAACTACACTAAAGGAAAGGCCAATCAAAGGAGAAACCAAGTCAAGATATAAACCCAAGTGACCAGGATTACAAATCATATTTCAATAATAACCCTGAATGTCAATGGCCTAAAATCATCAATTAAAAGGCACAGACTGGACTAGAGTTGTGTCTCCATGGTAGAGCACTTGCCTAGCATGTGCAAGGCACTAGGTTCGATTCTCAGTACTGCATATAAATGAATAAAATAAAGGTCCATCAACATCTAAAAAATGTTTATTAAAAAAAAGACACAGACTGATAGATTGGATCAAAAAAAGATGCAACAATATGCTGCCTTCAAGAGACTCATCTCACAGGAAAAGACATCCACACACTGAAGATCAAAGAATGGGAAAAAAACATATCACTCACATGGACCACGTGAACAAGGAGGGGTTTCCATCTTCACATCAGATAAAGTGGACTTCAAACCAAAGTTAGTGAAAAGGGATAAAGAAGGACATTTTATACTGCTTAAGGGAATCATACATCAATAGGACATAACAATTGTAAATCTCTATGCCCCAAACAATGGGACATCTATGTATATATCAAACAAACCCTTCTCAACTACAAGAATCAAATAGACCACAACACAATAATGCTGGGTGGCTTTAACACACCTCTCTCACCAGTAATAGATCTTCCAAACAAAGAAACCATAAAACTCAATAAAACAATCAATAATTTATACTAACAGACATATATAGAATATTCCATCCATCAATGAGCAAATACACTTTTTCTCAGCAGCACGTGGATCCTTCTCTAAAACAGATCACATGCTATGCCACAAAGCTAGTCTTAGCAAATACAAAGAGAGAGACTACCCTGCATTCTAACTGAACATAATGGAATGAAATAAGAAATCAAGGAAAAAATAAAAAATACAAACTATTCCAACACCTGGGGACTACATAATACACCATTGGATGACACATGGAAAAGAGAAGACATCAGGGAGGAGACAAAAACTTTCTTAGAGGTAAATGAGAACTCTGATACAACACATCAAAATCGTCATGGGACACCATGAAGGCAGTGCTAAGAGGAAAATTCATTGCATTGAGCTCATTCATTAAAAGAAGAAAAAGTCAATAAATGACTTTACACAACATCTCAAAGCCCTAGAAAAAGAGGAACAAACCAACACCAAAAGAAGTAGAAGACAGGAAATAATTAAAATCAGGGCTGAAATCAATGAAACTGAAACAAAACCATCAATTCAAAAAATTGACAAAACAAAAAGCTGTTTCTTAAAAAAAATAAATAAAATTGATAAACTCTTAGCCACCCTAAGGAAAAGGAGAGAGAAAACCCAAATTGCTAAAATTTGTGATGAAAAAGGAGATATCATGACAGACACTACTGAAACACAAAGATAATTAGAAAAAATTTTGAAAATTTATACTCCAGTAAAATAGAAAATCCTGAAGACACTGACAAATTTCTAGAGGCATATGACCTAACCAAACTGATCCAGGAGGACATACACAACTTAAACAGATCAATTTCAAGCAAGGAAATAGAAGATGCCATCAAAATCCTACCAACCAAGAAGAGCCCGGGACCAGATGGATTCTCAACCGAGTTCTACAAGACCTTCAAAGAACAATTAATTCTCAAATTATTCTATGAAATAAAAAAGGAGGGAACCTTCCAAACTCATTCTATGAGGCTAGTATCACCCTGATACAAAAACCAGACAGAGACACATCAAAGAAGGAAAATTTCAGACCAATATCTCTTATGAATATAGATGCAAAAATTCTCAATAAAATTTTGGCAAATCGCATACAAAAACATTAAAAAATAGTGCACCATGATCAAGTGGGTTTCATCCCAAGGATGCAAGGTTGGTTCAACATACTGAAATCAATTAACATAATCCATCACATCGATAGACTCAAAGATAAGAATCATATGATTATATCAATTGATGCAGAGAAAGCATTTAACAAAATACAGCTCCCCTTCATGTTTAAAACACTAGAAAAATTAGGGACAGTAGGAACATCCCTCAACATTGTAAAAGTTATCTATGTTAAACCCAAGGCCAACATCATCCTAAATGGAAAAAACTTGGAAGCATTCCCTCTAAAAATGGGAGTAAGACAGGGATGCCCTCTTTCCCCACTGCTATTCAATACAGTCATTCAAACTGCAGCCAGAGCAATTAGACGAAACAAATTAAAGGATATGAATAGGAAAAGAAGAACTCACACTATCACTATTTGCTGACGACATGATTCTATACTTAGAGAATCCACCAGAAAACTTCTAGAAGTAATAAATGAATTCAGCAAAGTAGGGAGATATAGAATCAATATACCCATAAATCAAACACATTTCTATACATCAGTGATGAATCCTCTGAAAGAGAATTCACAATAGCCTCAAAATAAATAAATAAATAAAGTGCTTGGGAATCAATTTAACAAAAGAGGTGAAAGATCTTTACAATGAAAACTACAGGACACTAAAGAAAGAAATTGAAGATCTTAGAAGATGGAAAGATCTCCTATGTTCTTGGATAGGCAGAATCAATATTGTCAAAATGGCCTTACTACCCAAAGCACTATACAGATTCAATGTGATTCCCATTAAAATCCCAACATTATTCCTTACAGAACTAGAAAAAGCAATCATGAAATTCATTTGGAAAAATAAGAGACCCAGAATAGCCAAAGCAATCTTTAGCAAGAGAAGTGAAGCAGGAGGTATCACAATACCAGACCTTAAATAATACTACAAAGCTACAGTAACAAAAATGGCATGGTACTGGCACCAAAATAGACACGTAGACCAATGGTACAGAATGGAAGACTCAGATACAAACCCACATAAATACATTTATCTTATACTAGACAAAGGCCCCAAAAACATACATTGGAAAAAATATAGCCTCTTCAAAAAATGGTGCTAGGAAAGCTGGAAATCCATATGCCACAACATGAAACTAAACTCCTATCTCTCACCATGCACAAAACTCAACTCAAAGTGGATCAAGGACCTAGGAATTAGACCAGAGACCCTGCACCTAATAGAAGAAAAAGTAGGCCCAACTCTTCATCACATCGGATTAGGCCCCGATTTCCTTAACAAGACTCCTAAAGCACAAGAAATAAAATCAAGACTCAATAATATAAATGGGATAGATTCAAACTAAAAACCTTCTTCTCAGCGAAAGAAACAATCAATGAGGTGAACAGAGAGCCTACATTCTGGGTGCAAATTTTTGCCACACGCACATCTGATAGAACACTAATCTCCAGGATATATAAAGAACTCAAAAAACTTAACAACAAAAAACAATCCAATCAATAAATGAGCTAAAGAGCTGAACAGACACTTCTCAGAAGATACACAACCAATCAACAAAAATATGAAAAAATATTCAACATCTCTAGCAATTAGAGGAATGCAAATCAAAACTAAGATTTCATCTCACACCAGTCAGAATGGCAGTTATCAAGAATACAAACAGGGACTGGGGTTGTGGCTCAGTGGTAGAGCACTTGCCTAGCATGTGTGAGGCACTGGGTTCGATTCTCAGCACCACATATAAATAAATAAAGGTCCATTGACAACTAAAAAATATTTTTTTAAAAAAGAATACAAACAGCAGTAAGTGTTGGCAAGGATGTCGAGGGAAAAAGGCACATTCACACATTGCTGGTGAGACTGCAAATTGGTGCAACCAATCTGGAAAGCAGTATGGAGATTCCTTAGAAAACTTGGAATGGAACCACCATTTAACCCAGCCATCCCACTCCTCGGTCTATACCCAAAGGGCTTAAAAACAGCATACTACAGTGATGCAACCACTTCAATGTTTATAGCAGCTCAATTCACAATAGCTAAACTGTGGAACCAACTTAGATGCCCTTCAATAGATGAATGGATAAAGAAACTGTGGTATATATACACCGTGGAACATTACTCAGCAATAAAGAAGAATAAAATTATGGCATTTGCAGGTGAATGGGTGGAATTGGAGAATATCATGCTAAGTGAAGTAAGCCTATCCCAAAAAACCAAAGGCCGAATGTTCTCTCTGATAAATGGATGCTGATCCAGGATGGGGAAGGGGGCATGGGAAGAATGGAAGAACTTTAGCCAAAGGGGAGGGTGGGGAAGGGTAGGGACATGGGGACAGGAAACATGGTGGAATAAGATGGACATCATTGCCCTAGGTTCATGTATGACTGCACATATGGTGTGACTCTACAACATATACAATCAGAGAAATAAAACGTTGTGCTCCGTTTATGTACAATGAATCAATATGCATTCTGCTGTCATGTATACCTAAGTAGAATAAATAAATTTTTTAAAAAAGAACTATAACCTTAACTAATTTCCATGAAATAGGCCTTGCAAGTTTGAAGGAACAGAGATGTATTTAGAATACCTTAAATAACATGAGGATGGATACTTCACTGTTATACAATTTCTTTTATCTGAATTTATATTTACTTTGTGTAAAAAAGAGCATCTAACTAATTTCATTGATTCCTCTAATGCAAGGTTTGCATTCATAATCCAATTATCTGTTATTTGAGGGCCCAAATTTAGCATTCTTCACAAATACATGTGGTGGATCCTTTGACTTTCACAAGCTCTGCAGTACTTTCCTTGAAACTCGTTTCCATGCATTATGTTCAGTTCAGTATTGTTCAGCTTCCAGGCATAAGTTTAGTTGAGTTGCATACTTTTGTAAAGGATAGCCATAAAAATTATGAACATATTCTTATAAGCTATCCATACAAACATTAGTATAAAAAACATAAAAGATGTTCCTCTCTTTTCCTCCTTTGGCATGTGTGCATTATACTGATCAGCTGGCTCTAAGGGGAAAGGCAGCTGAACATGCACAGTCCCTTTTCCAAACTTGCCCATAAGAAAAAGTTAATCATTCTGCTGGCAGTGGTACTAAGTGGTGGGAAAGAAAGAAAAGGGTATGTTTCTCTCATCATTTTCCCCAAGAAGGAACAAAATAAAATTCTTTCTCATCTCTGATGAATGAGAAGTAAGTACTTTTTAAAACTTTTCTCACCTATTAAGTCAAAGAATTGGGTCCCACGGATATAATAATCCCTCAGGAGGGAGAGGAGTAACCTTTAGCCCTAAGAGACCTCCCACTTTCAAGGGACGCTGCCCCAAAACTAACTTTTGCCATTGTAGGTATTTTCTCCAGACACTGATAAGCAAATTGCTCTTGCCTCTTTAATCCTCAGAAATTATTTATATCAGAGCCGGGCGCGGTGGCTCAAGCCTTTAATCCTAGCACTTAGGGAGGCTGAGACAGGAGGATCGTGAGTTCAAAGCCAGCCTCAGCAACGGCGAGGCGCTAAGCAACTCAGTGAGACCCTGTCTCTACATAAAACACAAAATAGGGCTGAGGATGTGGCTCAGTGGTCGAGTGCCCCTGAGTTCAATCCCCAGTACCAAAAAAAAAAAAGAAAGAAAGAAATTATTTATATCAGATTCCACTAGCCCACAAATTCACATTCAATTATATTTCTCATTCCTATTCCTTTTGGCCTCTGAGGAAGAAGAATTTACTTGTGTGAACATTCACCTTAAGAAAGAAAATAAGTATTTGTTTGTAAATAACTTACTCTTATTAAGAGAAATAAAAGTATATCCACTTATGATCATTAATCTCATCAAATACAAGTTACTTACTCAATTCTATTTGTACCTATGTTTGTAAGTTTAAATATATACCAAACCATTATCAAACATGAAGATATTGGCTAAAATGATAGATATATAGTTTTCTCTCAGTATCCAAGAGAGTTGGTTCGACAACCCTCTGGATACCAAAATCTGCTAATACTCAACTCCCTTATACAAACGGCACAGTATTTTCATGTAACCTATGTATATATTCTGAAATATTTTAAATCACCTCTAGTTATTTATAATAGCTAATAAAATGTAAATTCTATGTAAAAAACAAAAAAAAACTAACCAAGTAATTGAGGAGAAACATTTCTTCCCACATTCAAAAGGGCCTTTTGCCACAGACACAATTTAAGAAATAATTAGATCAGTATCAAAAGCTTAAGTTTTAAATTTCCTTTTGGAGCTAATTAATATACATAATAACTGAAATCACACAACTTAACTTCTTCCTCTGCAGAAGTACACATATGAGAGCAAAGAAGTACCATGTAGAGACACAGTGAGTGGTCTCAGGAACCACGGTGAAGAGTCACCCCGAGGTGCAATTCAGGAGCATCAGCTGAGTTTTCCTAATAAGCAGGCCGCGTGTGCCAGGCAGAACGCAGGACCCAGGGCCATCAGAACCCTCCTCATGCTCATGGATATCACACGGGACAGTGTGCTCTAGTTTCTCAGGATTTGCTCAGACTTTCGTTTCTGCTTAGAGCAGCCTTTGACTTTTGAATGCCATTCAGGCCTTCAAGTCCCAGCATTTCCATGAAGCCACTGTCCCATTCCCTGTGCCACATGCTATCTCACTATGTTCATGGCTCCCCACTCCAAGTACTTATGTCAATCTCTTTTCAAGATGTTATACAGGGCCATGTATCATATTTATGCATACGTGTACCATCCCATATCCAAAACAGGTCTGCAGAAGGTCCTGAGTCTCCTGCAGGCATCTGTCTATGAAGTCTTCTGGTGAGAAGAGACAAAGCATCATCAATTCTGTATGATGCTTTCCCACTCCCAAATTATCAAGGTCCATGAGGACGTGTGAATGGATGCACAACACACTGTGTATGTGACCTTATCTCACCATTAGGTTCTTAAAACTGTGCCGATGCAACCAAGGAGGGATATCCCTTCACATTCCAAAATGTCACTGTCCACATAAACACAACATGAAATCATATTACTAACAAAAGACAACTCCTAAAATAAGAACTTAAGGGGCTGGGGCTGTGGTTCAGTGGTAGAGCACTCACCTTGAATGTGCGAGGCGCTGGGTTCAATCCTCAGCACCACATAAAAATAAATAAATAAAATAAAGGTATTGTGTCCAACTACAACTACAAAAATATTTAAAACAAACAAACTTAGGAAACCACTAAAATGGAAAAGAATTTTGTAATTTAAGTGTGAACTCCAAAAAATAGAAGCATGTTTTCAAAAACTTAACAAGTATGGTTTTCCCAAAGTTTTGTTGCTGTTATTGATTTTTTAAATAAAGAAATGAAACTAAATCAAGGAACACATTAACATATGAACCAACAGGCTTATGAATACAAACAAGGAAAATATATTCATGTTTAGAAACTATAAAACTCATGTGTCAGTCAAATTAAATTACATTTTCAACTAAGCAGCAGCTGGTATTTTTAAGAACACATGAGGCAGAAGTAAAACTAAATCATTTAGCAATCGTGTGCAAGGATTCACATTCACAAAATGCTACCTCAAACACATGGTGTCAAATGGAAGCAAAGAGCTCAAAGATTCATGCCTGGTGAACAAAACTCTAAGTCTAGACCAGCCATCAGTACTGAACACTGCACTAGAAAGCCCCCTGAACTGTACTGCCACTCTGCCTTTTTAAAGAGACTGATCAGAGTTATTCGTTCAAACTGCAGTAAATGCACTGAATATTTTACATCTAATCAACAAATTAGATACAACTGAATTTTGAGGCCCAGGTGGACTCCTAACCAAGAGCTTTAAAAAAATAAGGGATTGTTGGCTTGTTATTACAAATAGCCAATATCAGAAGATAGCAGGTTGCTAAAGGAAGAATTGACAATAAGACAGGTCTCTAAAATAAATCCTGAAATGACATAATAGCTCATTTTATTTCTAATCTGGACAAATTAATAATATTGACACTAATAAAAACATCTTATAAAAAGAAAGAAGTGACTGTGCTGTCAAGATGATCATGAGCAGACATCTTTTAAGGACACACAGGCATGAGCAGTTGGGGAAACTACTGAGACAGAACATATGAACAGGCTTCAGAACAAAAGCTACAGGAGGTTTGTATTTACTATCTCCAGTATTCAGCATAACTCTACAATGCAGATATTCTTTTCTGTATTTCAGCAACAAGGACAGACAGGTAAATGAAACTTCCCTAAGGTTACATGTAGGCAGAGCTCAGATGTGAACACTACTTATATGGCTAGAGAAGCACAGGTACTTTGTTTTGGATCTTGAATGTGCTCCTACAGTCCACATATTAGAGGCTTGGTCTTTAGCTTGGCTATATTAGTCATCTTTTCATCACTGTGACCAAAATACCCAACAAGAGCAACTTGGAGGCTCATAGTTTCAGTGCGTGGTCAGACAACTCCATTGCAGAAACATCACAGCAGAGAGGCGTAGTGGAGGACAGCTGTTCAGCTCATGGCAGCTGGGACGCAGAGGGAGAGAAAAGGCCATGGAAAAGATAATCCCTTCCAGGGCTTGCCCCCAGGGACCTACTTCCTCCAACTAGGACCCACCTCCCCAAAGTGCATATACCTATAAGTGAATTGGTCCATCAAATGGATTAATCCACTGATGAGGTCAGAGTCCTCAGGATTCAATCATTGCCTAAAAGCCCCACCCCTAAACCATGCTGCACTGGGGATCATACTTTCAGCACACAAGCTTTTGGGGGGTGGGGAGCATTCCAGGTCCAAACCATAATACTGGCACTACTAGAAGAAGGCTTAAGAGCTGAGGCCT
The DNA here is from genome assembly GCA_004024805.1 of Geosciurus inauris. Classification (NCBI taxonomy): domain Eukaryota; kingdom Metazoa; phylum Chordata; class Mammalia; order Rodentia; family Sciuridae; genus Geosciurus; species Geosciurus inauris. The sequence goes on from PVHX01007675.1 coordinate 80,680, forward strand.
AACAAGGTCTTAGGTCACTGGTCTCCTCTTCCTCTGCTCCCAGCCCGTGAGGTGAGCAGCTTGCTCCACCATGTGCTCCCACCACCCTCCACCTCCCCACCTCCCCACCACAGGACCAAAGGTGGCAGGGCCAAGACATTATGGGTACTCCCTGGGATCAGTGTTACCATTGCTAGTGAGGTGACAAAGGAGCAAAGGGACAGACGGTGCAGCACCTTGAAGGCCACTCAGAAACTAGACTTGGGGCTTTCTCAAGGGAGGCCCTTGAGTGAGTAAGGGACTAAGACAGCCGGAACATGGTTGCTCAGCACTCTGGCAGGGCCTGGCCCGCTGGAAGAGGAGGCTGAACCTGTGCAAACGGCCAAGAGAAGGCGAGCGACAGCCGTGTGAGAGCACCGCCCCCTGCACAGCCAGTTGCTGAGCCCAGGGCGGGATGCCTATGCCAACAGGGAGAGCCAGCAAGAGCTTGTTTGGACAGGGAGGCACCAGGGAATGGCTGTAAGCACACTCAATTTGAGAGGCAGCCAGGTTTCCTGGGCAGGAGACGAAGACTGATCAGGACCTGAGACAAAAATGTAGAGATATTCAGCAAGTTCATTGATTTATTCACTCAATAAATACTTGGAATAAACCTACTACCTGTTGCTGAAAACAAAAAGTCATAAAACACAGTCCACTCACATTCTCACCCTTCTTACAGACTTCAGTCCTGGCTACTCATGTGCACAAATTGAGCTGAGCATCTTTCATTGTTACCCTGGCTGAGATACTACGAATACACAGATCCGTCCACACATCAGGGCTACAGGCCTGCAAAACTGGTAAAAATGCAACAGAGGTGACTCCTTGGTAGAAAAGAGCCCGATTATTGTATCACATGGCACTGTGAATGCTTGTGTAAAGTAAGACACAGAGAACATTAACTAAAATGCAAGCCTGCATTTCAAGTTCTAAAACGTTTACTTATATCTTTTTTCTTGCATGGAAAGTAATTTCCAATGTTTAAACACTGAAAAAATAAGCTCAAAGGCAGGAGGATCACCTCAGACAGGCAGACAGAGGGACAGGTGATTGCCTCAACATTGCCCATGCATCGCCCGTGGAGGCCCAGTGTTTCAGAGAACATTGGCTTCAGATGGTGGCAAAAGGTGTTTGATAAAAGAAGACTTGTTGCTTTAAATGTGATTTAATTTCAATGATGACACTACCTCAAGTTCAGTTCATTACTTCAACATCTTTGCCACGTGTAAAGACTGTGTATTTTAACTGGGAAGTGAGAAGAGAATATAGTAAAATATGTCAGATTACAAGCAATTCATGAAATAAAAATATACATGGCATATGTGTATATAAAAATTTCAGTCCTAAGTCATTACTTTATTTAGTAAAATAAGTAATAAAGTGAAGTAGGGAAAGAAGTAAATATTAGGGAAATTCAACTACCCTGGCTTAAGTATAAATATAAAAACACATCTGTCTTACAATGTATTCTGAGTGCTTAACCATTCGCTAGATAATGACTAAATTTTCTTGAAATTGCATTTAGTCACATTATACATTTTGACACTTTTTTTTAAATTTTTTTTTTTAGTTGTAGGTGGACACAATATCTTTATTTTATTTTTTTTAAATATTTATTTTTTAGTTGTAGGTGGACAGAATATCATTATTTTATTTTTATGTGGTGCTGAGGATCGAACCCAGTGCCTCCCGCGTGCTAGGCGAGCACGCTACCACTGCGCCACAACCCCAGCCCCACATTTTGACACTTTAAAACATGTTTATTTTGGTTTTGCTCCCAATCTACTTTCCTGGCCAAATATGAACTTGGATTCAAATTTTATATTGCTATTTTAAAACATTTTTTGTTAGCATTGTTATCTACAAAAAAATCCTACAGACAATACTATTTGCTGGTAAGAAACCAAACGCATTCTCCTTAGCAATGGCACCAAGATGAGGTTCACTCTGGCCACCACTATTCATATGGTCCTGAAGCACTGACCCCATCCAGTAACACGAGGGGAACAAGGGCAGAGGGGGAGAGCAGAGGGTGGGGAGGAAGGCAGGGAAGGGGGTGCCCAACATGGATGAAGAGACACCAAGGAGTATCTGCAAGCTGACAGACTTGTCCACTTAGATGACTCTATAAAAAGATTACTAGAAAAAAATAACTCAGTCTGATATTCTATATCCAGTGAAACTCTCCTTCAAGAATGCAGGTAAAATTTGCCTGTAATCCCAGTGACTCAGGAGCCTGAGGCAGGAGGATCTCAAGTTCCAGGCCAGCCTTAGCAACTTAGCAAGACCTTGTGTCAAAAAAATAAATAAAAAGGGCTGGGGATGTGGCTCAGTGTAGAGCACCCCAGGTCCAAAGCCTGGTACTACAACAAACAACAAAAATGGAAGGTAAGATGAAGCCACTGTCAGATAAACAAAAACTCAGACAGTATGTCAACAGCCCTATAAATAATATTAATGGCTAAAATAGATGGTGAGGAAACAATCACTTGAATCTACACAGAACAAAAACTTATTAAATGTAATTACATAGGTATTATGAAAATAGTATAAAAATATTTTGATTTGTAACTCTTCTCTCCCTGTTTTATTTATTTATTCATTCATCCAATCAAAGCCAGAAGTTGGCAGAATGGACTTAAAGTATGGTCCACACCCGTATCCACACACTAAACAATCCAAAATAAAATTAAGGGAAAAGATCCCACAGCAGCAAAAAGAATAAAACATCTAGGAATAAATCTAACAAAAGAAGTGCACAAGTTTGTATGTTCAATATTGCAAAACACTGTAACAAATTGAAAATAAAAAAGTGATACTGAAATGTGCATGAAAATTCTAAAGACCCAAAGTCCAAACAATCTTGAGAAAGAAGAACAAAGTTAGATGATTCACACTTTCAATTTCAAAACTTACTAAACAAAGATAGAATAATCAAGACAGTGTCACAGTGTATAAAAACAGACATAAAGCTCAGTGGAACAGAACTGAAATTAAGAAAAACAGAATATTTCACACGTAAGGTTCTTGAAAAAAAAAAACGTTTAACTTGTATCTAACATGAGAAACCATCAGATAAACCCAACGGTCATCATACAATGCAGCGGTCCTGGATTATCCCAAAGTGTCAATGCCAGTAAAGACAAACAATGGGAAAACTCTTGCTTCTGGGCATGAACACAGTAACTGATGTGGATTTCCTTTCCCCTTATAAACAACTAGAGAACTAGAGAAAATTTATGAAACAGCTGCTTTTAAACACTGAGATTCCAGCACTGTGCTCCTGTGCTGACGGTGCTTGCTCCCTGAGACAAGATGACAAGCTGGTTTCCACAGCTGCCCTGGCGTTCTGCCTGGATCAAAGCACTGCAGTCTCACTGAGTTTTTTGAGAACAAAGACCTGAAGTTCAAAGAAGTTCAGGTGGCTTAAATTTAAATTTTCAGCCTAGAGTATCACTGAAGGATCCTATGCAGAGAAATTACATCAAACATCTGCATGGGGGGCTGGGGTTGTGGCTCAGTGGCAGAACACTTGCCTTGCATGTGTGAGGTCCTGGGTTTGTCTCAGCACCGCGTATAAATAAATGAATAAAATAAAGGTCCATTAACAACTAAAAAAATATTAAAAAAAAAAAAAAACCATCTGCATGGGGTCCTGCTGGGTCTTTGGATAAATACAAAGATGGGCCACGAGCCTAGGCAAATAAATGATTACTGGGGAGCTTAGGATGAATAATTCCTAGTGGTCCGTCAAGAAAAGTTCAAGTTCTGACTAACCACAGTGGACAGACCTCCCTGGACATCCAGAACATTCAGAGGACACACAGAAGAATCACACCTATGAGTAGAGAACAGCAGCTAAAATAGTAGTTCTAGAATAAAGGCTACTCTGGATCAACAATAAATATTTAAAACAAGCCTCAGAAGGACCAACTTCACCTGGAATAAAATGCCAGCCAAAACAAAATTAAATGATCTTTAAAGAAAGTCAACAAAGTCCAGACATACAACATAACACAATGTCCAGCAACCAATCAAAGATTACTGGACATAAAAAGAAATATGACGTGACCTATAACTGGGAGAAAAATGGTCAGTAGAAAAAAATCCAGAAATGATTTGTAAATGGAATTAGCAGACAATGACTTTTAAATAGCTATTACAAATTATAACTTACAAACTAAAAACACATTCAAAGATTTGAAGGCAAAATGGACAAGGCTCAGAGAAACAGAAGATGCACACACATAGGATCTAGAAGACTCAAGTGAAGCTTCCAGGGAAAAAATACCACAATATGAACATTTACTGGATGGGTTTAACTGAAGATTAGCCATTATAGAAGAAAAGCTCAGCTGATCTGAAGATAAAGCACCAGAAATTATTAAACTGAAACACAAAATAGAAGAGGGAAGAAAAAGGATCAAGAGTGTTGCAGATTAAAAGACGACAGCTAAACTCCTGATGGTTTAAAACTAAAATGGTTTAAAAAAAAAACAAAAACCCAGCTACATGGAATATTTCAAGACAGAAAGTTTAGATCTGTGCTACTAAAATTACCAGATGACAATATTTATCAATAGTAAATTTCCTAAGTGTAATCACTATGGGCGGCATATAGAAGAACACTGCATTAGCAGATAGCAAGACATAATATACAGGGATGATTTTTAAATAGTTTAGAACGAAACACTTGGTAGTCATTACCAATGGCTTGTTTTCAGCAGGATACTATGTCTTCATCTTTTTGATAAACTACAAGTTTTGTCTTAAGGGCATTTTTTTTAAAATTTTTTTAGTTGCTGATAGATCTTTATTCATTTATTATTTATTATGTATATGTGGTGCTGAGGATTGAACCCAGTGCCTCACGCATGCTAGGCAAGCGCTCTACCCCTGAGCTACAGCCCCAGCCCAGGGGCATTATTTTTTATCATCCAGCCTAGTACTTTTGAGAATCTGATACATTTAATCAGGCTAGTTTCACAAAATTAACTTTAAATAGAATAATTTGCATCTATCATGGTTCATTGATAAAATGACATAATTATTAACTAATTTCATGATTCCCTCAAAAAGATCACAAAAAACAAAAATCCTGCTGTACTTATAGATAAATGGAAACCACAATATGAGATTAAATTTGTGATGTTACATTTTTAGAGTATTATCTTAAAAACTAATGGATTATTTCTTTCACATTTCTTAATAAAATATTGCTTACTAGAAAACCAAGCTTGTTTCTACCCTGAAAAGCAGAGATCTAAGTAAAATTTAGAGTATTTTGAATGTCAGACTTGATATTCCTTAAGGAACAATCTTGCTTATTTCTAGAAGAGTATCTCTCACAAACAGTTATTTAAAATAACTGTTGATGCAGCCCTACCCAGCAAGATAAAGTCAAAAAAACAAAATTCTTCTATGTTTTTCAGTTTCCTCCTTAAAAACACACACACACACACACACACAAATTTTACTTTAGTCATTGTGAATAAAAATATTCCTAACATATGCTGCAATTTTCCCAGCTTTCTCAAGTAAAGGGCACCAAGTCTGATCTGACCTTTTCCAGTAACTCAGGTCATCATGAGCAGGCGTGGATGGACTGAGGCTGCCTTTTCTCCTCAGTGTCAAATGTTACTTCCTCCTCCTCTTTGGGTTTGCTACTAGTAAGTCATCACTGCCTGTCCCCCTTACAGTATGCTCCACAGTAGAGAAATAACTAAACCTGACAAGAATTTATTTTCCTTTTAAAAACTTAAGTGCATAAAAATTCTGAGAAACAGTGTCAGAAGTACACGGTTTTAATGCTGAAGCTGTGACATTTATTATGAAGATATAAAGGCCCGTTCCCTTTTCTTACTTGAGGTTTTGTTCTGGGAGAGCTGACCTTTGATAAGTGGCATTTTGCTGCCACACATGTTTATTTAGGCTTACAGCTAAGTTGAATTTATTTACTGCATTAGAACATATTTTTGGTAGGGTCAGCAAAATCTTTGTGTTATATGAAAAGTCATATTTATATGTTTCAAGAACACCAGAAAACAGAAGCCAGAATGCTTAGAACTTCAAAAATCTAATATTTTACATGTTCCAATGGTATCATTTAAAAATGATAATTTTTCCCCTCTGTACCAGAGATTAAACCCAGGGGTACTCTAGGTTCATCTCCAATCCTTTTGTATCTTTTATTTTGAGGTAGAGCCTTGCTAAATTGCCCAGGATGACCTCAAACTTGTGATTCTCCTTTCTCAGCCTCCTTAGTAGCTAGGATCATAGGCATGCACCACCACACCCAGCTGCAATCTGTAAATATTGAGAGATAAAATTTCATGCTAATTATAAATAAAAGCAATTTTGAATTTATAACTGCTTGAGCAGACGTGTATTTTAATGTCCTGGCCAGCTTTCACTGCCACAAAGAAAAAAATTAGTCTAAATCAGCACAGTAAAATCATTAGTGGACCCACTAAATTTATCTTTTAAATAAAAGTGAAAATAAATAATAATAAATAATTTATAATATACTGTAGTATATTAAATTTTTTTATTTAAAAGTGAAATTTATCTTTTAAATAAAAAAAATTTAATATACTACAGTATTATACTACCTATAAAGTATTATACGTGGTATAGGTAAGTTTCATAAAAATATTGTAGGTTAATAATAAATGTCACAGAGCTTCAGCATTAAAACCATGTACTTCTGACACACTGTTTCTCAGAATTTTTATGCACTTAAGTTTTTGAAAGGAAAATAAATTATTGTGTTGTACATATACTGGGGCATGGGTAAAAACAAATTTCTACCGTGGGTTGTAGTCAAAAAGTTTGACACCTACACATAATAGACAGTTCCCCTAATGTTCTGTAGGTTGCCTGCAATCAGGAGACTGATTTTCCACATCCTGCAATGATTATATTATGTAACACCCTTACCAAATCAAAGTCATTATCTTATGGGTCTTTAAATGGGACTATTTCTAGTGAAGTCTGATATTGTGTCTGGCACATAGTAGTAAGGATAATAAAACAAAATAAAATTAATTTAATAAAGTTAAATTAAAATAACCCTTTATTCCTGGTGACATTAAGAAAACCTGAATAATCTTTATATGCATCTACTTCTGCTGTTTGCTGTTAGCTTGAAATAAAACAAAAACCTTTACTTTGTAAATGAATGACTTTAAAATGAATGACTATAAGCTGTTTAAATATTTTTTTTAATATTTTTTATGTTGTTGATGGATCTTTATTTTATTCATTTATTATTTATATGTAGTGCTGAGGATCGAACCCAGTGCCTCACGCATGCTAGACTAGCGCTCTATCACTGAGCCACAGCTCCAGCCCCATGTTTAAATATTTTGAGAGGACAAGATCTAAGCCATTTTGTGACGACGAGCCTTTGTCCTCAACCCAGCAGCCCCCGCCCAGATCCTGAAAAATTGCGACACACTTAATGGCACACTGCTCTGGCGCCAGTGAGTCATTTCGCAATCTGGGCCAACCAATCAGGAAATTAAGCGTTGGACCCACCATAGCCAAACCTATCAGCCTAAAGGCCAACTGACCTCATACTGACCGCACTCACCCTTACCCAATCCTCTAGTGACAAGACCACTGTCCCCCTGCACGCTTTCCCTTGCCCAATCATGTAATGCCAAGGCATGTATTCCCCTGCTTGTGATTGTAATCCATAAACATCCCTGCTCCCCTAGACCCGGGCCGCACCTCCCTACCCACTGTGTGGGTGAAGTGTGTGCGGACCCTGCTCCAACTTGAATAAAAGACCCCTTCTGTAATTGCACCGGGATAGGACTCCTGGTGGTCTCTGGTGGTCTCATGAGTCTGGGCATTACATTTCATTGTTAGAATTGCAATTTAAGCCTTAAAAGGATCTTCAAAAAGTATCCTCTAGTTCCTAACTATACTAAAGTATGTATTAAAATGAAAAATGCTGAGTTTTGGATGCTGATAGGATTCATATTCCACTCAAATCTGAACTATTTCTCAATGTAACACAGCAGACGCTCCATTTCAGCCCACTCACCACTGAAAAGAGCTTTTGGAAAAACTCCTGTGCAACCAGAGGACAGCTCTCTACTGGTGCCGCCTACCAGGAGTTCTCAAGGTGAAGCCAGAATTAGGCAGTCAAATTGAGTCAGGTGGGATCAAGGAGGCCAACTGGGTTCTGGGAAGGTAAGAGAAGTATTGAAATGCTAATGCCTCAGAGCCCTTCCTCCACCCTCATTCCCCCCGTGCAACTGGTAGCTAAAGGTAACCTGTCCCAAGGAGTTGTTGATCACACCTGGGCCCTTCCCCCATCCGTGTGCTTTTTGGCCTCCCACCAAACACCCTGGGCCTAGTCACTAGGCTAGAAGAAGAGAGCAGGAGCACAAAGGACGCCTAGGACGCATACAAAGGCAAAACACCTGTCCTGGGGATACCAGGATACCAGCGGCGCCGCTTCTCCCTTCCTTCAACATGTGAGGAAGCAGAACTCGTCACCGGTAACCGCGGCATCACAGGGAGGACAGGGACGCACACTGCACTTCAAAAGTCACTGCAGTGGAGACTCCCAGGAGGAGCCCGGGCCCCAGCGCCACTCCGCCCGGCCTGCGCCACCGCAGCCC